>KQ435867.1:268361-289950 GCA_001276565.1 Melipona quadrifasciata
ATAAAAAAAAAAAAAAAAAAAAAAAGAAAGAAAATGCTTAGAAGCGAAAGAGAGAAAGAAAAATGGAGTAAAAGGTAAATTGACCGATAGCTGGGAAAATTGAATCGGATCAAGATTCACACTCGTCGACGCGATATATCTGCGATTGTTCCTGCAGTTGCTCGTAGACTTGCCTTCGCGCGTTGCGTTTTCCGCTGTTAATCTCGGGGCAGGTAGCAACCCCTTTCGCGCGACAATGAGCGGTGTACTTGAGATTTATTCCTTCGAGTTGTGTTCGTGCGTGCCTACGGTGAACGTCGCAGTTTTTAACTCGCAGTGTCATGCAAATGGCACTAGCTGGCCTACGTACGCAGCTTCGTCCCGATTTAAATTTGAAAAGTCCTCCTTTTCGTGGCGGGGAAGTTAGCATGAGAAAAGGGGTACTCCTTTCGGAAAGGGCCAGAGAGAAAGAGGGCTCGAAAAAGGTGCTCGAGCACCGTAGACGTGGCTCGGGAATTCTTTGGTTAGAATCGCTTCTATTAGGTCACTGTTTGGTGGATCGTCGAACGTTTCCAGCAGAATTTCCTTATTTATCGAAATAAGAAATATTTCGTTCCTGCATTTATTTTTCACTTAGCGTTTATTAATGCTTGTAGTGCAACAAACGATCAGAATTATTTGCAAACCATTGTCGTAAAGTTTTATACACGCCTTTTTAAAATATTCGGAACAATGTACGTTGTTTTCATTAAAATCTAAACGGTGTTGCTTATTAAATAATTAAAATTTACTGCGTATTAAAATTTGCTTGTTCTTGTGTATAATAAAACCGCAAATGAAGGAAGAAAATGAATTGAAAGGCTTCGTGAGTTGAATTTAAAGTTCGAATTTGAAACTTCGTATCGCTCTTTCCATCCAAAGACCAGTTTCTTTTAAAAATTCTCAGCGATCGCCGCTGATACCGTCCATTAACCGTAAATCAACAAACAGGAAAAGAAAGAAGAAAAGCTGGAAAGATTGAACAAAACGAAGCGAGCATCTGGAAACCGGTTTCCTCTTTTCCCCTTTGCAGCTCAAACTCTGTGACAATCGCACGTTGATTTGCAAAGCACTATGAAACGTCGAATATAAAATGTGAATGACAGGTGGACGCCATGATTTCATTATTTCAACGTTACATACATATTGTAATACTTAACTACACGCAGAGAGTACAATTATATGTAGCATCTCATTAAATCAAAGAAGGTAGTCACGATGTGTAACGCGAATTCGCCGGTGTAATTCCTTGATAAAACTCTCGCGTAGTTGCGACACAGTTGAAAAAACTTCAATTTGTAAAAAGAAAGGTTGAATCACTGCTTTACTTATCGCTGCGTTGTCGTATAATCAGTACTGAGAAAATTCGAATAATCAATCGAATAGCAAGACTTTGAAGAACAAAATTTATCGAATTTATTAACGTCTGACAAGTTATTTCGAACAGTGACACTTGATGCTGTAACTGTAGTTTTGTTGTATCTTTTCTTTTTTCTTTTCGTAACTTCGTCGTTTCTGAAATCCTGAACAAAAAAGTCCCATCGATCCCGAGCTAAAGCTAAACTCGCCAGTGACAGATATCGGAAAGTCCGTGCAGGAAATTGTCGTTGTCGACAATTATATCATAGACGAGTCGGTCTATCGGTGTCAGCGGTTGAAAGTCGAAAGCGGCGCGCAACCGGAGAAGCGGAGGAACAGCGAGCATCCCCGGGGCGGGCTGGTGATTAATATAAATGCAGCGACTAACGAACCGTAACGACGTTGATGGTTGACAGGCCGAAACAGAATTTTCTGCGTGTATTCTAACGTGCCGCATTGTCTGTCGCGTTCCCGCGCCTCAGGTATACACACACACACACACACACACGCGCGCGCGCGCGCGCAAACACGCACACACCGGAGGACGGTGGCGCGCATGCACTACCCCGAATCACGTTGCAACGTCCCAACGCGCGTGTACGCGGCTTGTCACGCGTATAACGCCGCAACTTTAGCATTAGTGTCTCACCGGGGCCAGGTATATGTTCTCGCATAATTAGCGCCGCCTTTTTATGCACCGCGCTGGAAAAACGGTCGACGAAGCTGCGACGTGTTTCTCCTCGGGGGTTGAGATCCTTCTCTCCGTCTCTCTCGCTCTGGTAACGCGACGAATCGTTCGTTCGAGAGGAGAAACTCCGGGGGTTTCTCTCACCCCTTTCTTCCTAATTTGCATGTCGAGAGAAAAAAAGGAAAAAAGATACGCCCGGTGGTACGCGTGTATTTTTTTCTCCTTTTCTTCTTTTGGTTGGAAAGTTTCTCACAGGCTCTTCTCCTCCGGAGGCTCTCTCTTTCAAGGGGTTAGACTCGGAAGCACCGACGGTGGTTTCTCATTTTTTTCGCGGTGGAGAGATGGGGACAGGGAGGTAGGACTTGTTTCGAGATTTACGAATATGCTGAATAATTGTGATTCGTGGGGTCGTAAGGCAAATGAAAGGCGAGGCGGTGCATTGTGTTCTCGTAACGGTGGGATTCTGGGGATGGTCGAATGTGTCTCGCAGTGTGACGAAATCGAAGTAATACTTGTACAGTCTTCTTTTTGCAGTGACAAAATATCTAATCGACGTTGCTAAAATATCGAAATTAATGGTACATTTGTGTTTAAACGCAGCATTTCTCATCTTCTTGAGCAATTACTTAATTTGAGCAGTCGTGTACTGCATATTGATTCGTTCGCTGTGGAATTCTAATCATCGCGCGATTCGAGCCGAGATAAAAACGAAACCGCACGTTTCCTTACGTGCGAAGGACTTTTGTTAAATTATTTTAACAATCAAAACATATTTATTTAAGGAGGACAAAATAACCTATTTTTTTAACGATTAGATTTATTAGCCTGTTTGCTCTTGACTAAATTATTTATGTCCGGGGCGAGAGTCATCGAATTCTTTAAATTCTCATCGCTCATTCTCGATCCGTGCTTATTCTTAATTAATTTCATGGAGGAGAAAGGTATCCTCCTTCCAAATAGACATGTTATTGTGCAAATTTCCTGAGATTTGGAAAAGTCTCGAGAGGTAGGATCTTTCTAAAAATTTGTCAAGGCAACATCACTTAAAACGTAAGGGAGGAGTATCAAATTTTGCTTTTAAAAAGCTAAGGGAAATTCTGAAAATCATTGAGTTAATTTCAATTTTAATTTCTATTTTATCACTGAAAGTGATTTCAGCGGGAGTAAAATGGGGCTTCTTCAGGTGCAACGCTGATGCAACGAAAATTAGCGATTGGTTGATTTGGGTCACGTGATTCGCGAGGGGGCGAGGGCTAGACCTCGAGTGGGAGTGGCGTTGTCTGCTACTGAGCGATCGCGCCCTGTAATTTGTTTTCTATCGATTCGAAATGTTTGCGTATCGATAAAATTTTATGGCAAAAAGGTCGTCTTCGTTTCCTAGTCGGAACAGTTGCTTCTGGGCCTTTCAGTGAGACGAATCGTATTGGGATACAAGTCGTGCAGTGTTTTATATATCTTATATTGTATTGTCATCAAAGCTTGCTCTATGCGTCACGGTTGATCGGCCATAAAAAAAAACATCGTTCCGTTGAACGTAATATATCTCCCAATTAGTTCGGCCAATCCATCATTTCAATCAATCAGGCGATCTATCGATCAAGCACGGCGCTGTCTCTCGCGTGGAAGAATCGAACGATCGAGAAGCCACGGCGCATCGTTTCGAGAGAGTCGAATCTCGAGCCTCTATCCCGCGTCAGAGCAGATCCCATGCAGCGATTACGTCATCAGAAACCGCGTATTCACCGTTTGCAAAGGGAATTTTAAAGACATCGGCCGCGTGATCGCCGATTGCTATCGTTGCGCCGTAATATCGCTCTCTCGTTATACCTATTACCGCGACCGACGTCTGGCAATCGATCATGGATCATTAGATCGCGCCCCGTTGATCGCGACCAAGCCTACAAATCCGTTCTCGAACACGTACACCTTGCTTGCGGAGGGTGGCGCGAACTTGAGAAGGCGCGTCTTTGCAAAACGAACAAAGAGAGGGCAAGATGGCGAAGAACATAGCGTCAGGGTTAGATCAACGTTAGGTTCTGTCAGTCCTTTGCTTGATAAATCTTGCGGTTTGAACGAACTAGTTGTTCGTTTGTTTATCTGAGTGTTCAAAGGGAACGTCGAACGGAATGTCGATTTTATCATCGTTTTTCAATTTTGAACGGCGAGATCGAGTCAGATGTTTCGTCCCGTTTCGCCAGATTAATTCTGGAGAGTTCAATTTGTTCTTAAGAAACATGTAAAATTTTACGAATTGGATCAGAATTGCTGCAGAGTTATTCGTCGTGTATGAATATTTTACAAAATTTATCAAATTGGAGATTCTCATAAATGTCTATGTCTTATTCCGTTGATGTACACAGTCATTTTTATACCTTATTGTCAGGAAAGAAAGAAATATCCGTTTCTCTTTTTGCAATAAAGACTACACTCTTTTTCAACGACAAAGATGATAACAATAGTTCTCAAAGAGTTTGCATTTACCTTTCTGACTTGGCAATGCTACAAAAGGTACAGATGAATTAAACTCGAGTTATTTTTTTCTGAATAATCTCTCACTCAACCACTAATTTTTATCACCTGTGATGCTCGTTTCGACAACGATCAGGCCGCAGACTTTTGAGAACGCGTTAACTTCCGAAAAAAAAAATCCCCCCGCCCAGTGTGAAGTCGTTGTTCGACTCAATGAGACTCGCGACGCCAACAATCGGCTCCTCGAGCAAACAGAGGAACGAGCCTGGTTCTTTCAATTCGCCCAATGAAATATACGATTACCACGCAAAGGTCGAGTGGGGATCAATAGATCACGCGACGACGATCGAGAGAGCATTGGGACAAGGTGAATGGGATATCGGCGTCGTTTCGATTTATGAAAGGGGGGGACCTCGGCGCAGGTTCTACTGGCGCGTATACGAGCTGCGGGGCACGTTAAACCCCAAGGGCGGGTTCCTCGCAACCCCTTCTCAGGTTGTCCAGGTGGAAGGCACAGTCGAAGATCGGCCACTCGATCAGTTTTCTGCCCGGTCTGCCGCGCGAATCTCCTCGGCTTCCGTCTTTCCGGCCAGTTTTCACTCGTTCTATCTGGTTATTTATCATTCATTCCTTTAGAAGAGCTCTTTTGCTCTTTTCAGAGTTTGAAAAAAATCAATGTAAAAAGAAAGGAAAATTATTTATTTGCTTCGTCGTTGCAAGGGTACCTTTTTAACGTAATAATCGCGTTACGTGCGATAGGGTTCTAAATTTAAAAATGAAAATTTTTTAGGAATTTTAATTATCCGTGATAATTTGAGAGATCTATACTTCTTACGAATCACTTTAACTTTCGCGTTCCACTGTGAGAGGGTTAATTTCGTACTATTGCGCGAATTTTTCGAGATCGTTGATAAAGTCAGGGTGTTTGGAGGATTTTTAGATTTACGAGGGTAATAAATCACGTTGCGCGTGGAGTTCGGATCTTGTAATTAGCGTACGCTTTTCCAAGGATATTCCGGAGGATATTCTTTTTTTTTTTTTTCTCCCTTTTTGAAGTTTCGGTGTTATAAATTGCTTTGCTGTGAGTTTTCATAATCCCGAACTTTAGCAACTTCATTATCGAGGCTCCCACTCTTGCAAAGGGTAGGAAATCAAAATTTTCCCGACTGTTAGTGCGTGTGTTCGTGAAGTGTCTTGAAAGTGTGTTCAGAAAATTTTTATCCTTTTATTCTCTATTTAATAATGTAAAAAAAAAAAAAAAAAAAAGAAAAACACTTGATTGAAAAGTGTTGCTTCCAAATGCAAGGAGAAACAACTGGCGAGTTGCGACGACACCGATGGAATCCGATCGAGTCGAGGAGAAAAGATCGAATTCCTGTTCAGTCCGTTCCGGGGGTGATTTCTGTTCGCGTTTGCGGAAGGTGTTCACGGCCTATCACGGCAGTCGCCGTGCGATCGTTTATCGCATCGACGCAAATAGACGTGGATTAGGCTTAACAAGATTCTAAGCAAATAAAGCAACGCAAAAGACCGGGAAAGCCTCACTCGGGCTGAGGAGTTGAGTTACTAACTGAGCGCCAGGATCAACCTTGGACAAGGAACGACGAACGGGTTTCCTTCGTTCTCGAACGTGGAGGAGACAACGGTCGATCTTGTAAATCGCGATCAGCTTTCGAATACGAAGAGGGACGGGTGAATTCACGCTCGTTTTGTTCCTTAGTTTATTTTGTTTTTTTCTTCTGATGATATTTTCGAAGATGAAAATTTCGTCGATTGCCTCATGATTGAATTGTCAATTGCAATTAGCATTAGATTAGGTTGGATGAAAGATGGAGATTATTTAATATATTCGTAAAATTTATGTGGTTCTTTAGATCCACAATGTTACGTGTTACTATTTCTAGTATTATATTAGGTAATATGTTATTTGCGATAGAAAGTAGTCTTTTTTCGAGTCAGGATGCTCAATTTCTGCAAATATCCATTATCTGTCTGCGACTGTAAAATACAAAGAGAGGATTAGAGATCAAAAGTACAGAGTGTGAATTGAAACGGAGCGAGAGAAAGTGGAAAACAAATCCAAGGACTTTCTCTGTTCAATGTTCCAAATCTGCACGTTCGTAAATGACGTTAAAAGGGAAATGAATAAAATATATAATGGATATAATATGGCGATGGATGTAATATTCATAAGACACTCTGTTAAATGCATCAAGTCCAGATGAACAAATCAATCTACTCTTCAATCTACCAAGCACGTAATTTTTCCCGAATTTCACCGAATTTGCGTCGCGAAGAAGACATCAAACGAACCAACGTCAACCTGCTCATCGCGCGAAATCCAACCCGAGGAGTCCGACGAAAATACGTTAAAATTCCCGCGAGGGTGAGGAGGAGGAACGGCGAAGGCGAAGGGGAAAACACAGGGATTCGATGGAAACTCTGTCGCGGGGACGGCGTGGTAACTGGGCGAAATTAAATCTCCATTAGGCGGCAGAGACGTATGAATTATGAAGATACGAGAAAGCGGGAAAGAAGGAGAAGAGAACTCTCCCCGTCTTGGCCGGATATGCGTGATTGCTTTACGTTAGTCCAACCTCACGGACGCGTCCTCGAATAGAATGGAATAATTTTCGATAAACGTTCGAAGGAATCTTCAAACCGTCCACGAAGCGGTGAGTACATGGAAGCTGTTGCACCACCGGTTGCATAATTAACGAATGATCAATGAGATGCGAGCTGCGAGCTGTTTGCGAGATGCTCCTTCTAGATGTTGGGCTAGAAAAGAGTGGTTACGTACGTGCGTGCATGTGTAGGGGGCATGCTCGTTCCGTGAACGTGGTGAACACATCCTGAACGACAAGCAGTTTACGCGTACCTACGGTTGGGTTATTGATAGCAGCTTGCAACTATATGCAACGCACGTACACCAAATACGCGCGTTGGTGTACGGCTACTTTGGCACTTTGTTTCTCTTATTCAGGAACCGGCTATGCAGACGTTCAAAAAGCGGTTGACACGTGCAAGATTGTACGTGGGTTGGCCACGGGCTTACGTTCGAACCGGACAGATGTTGATAAATGTTGCATCCGATTCTTTTCCTTTTTTTTAGACGTTGATCGATGATAGACGCACAATGAAATGAAACGTTTGTCCCACAACACGTGTAATAACCGCGTAATAAACTTTACAACGTAAATTTATCCTCTTTTAATTGTTTCAACTTAACGTTGTAACTTGATATTTTTCGCCTTTTAATTACGTACACTTTAATCTAATCTAATTATAAACTTAGCTGTTAATTCATAAGTGTCCTATCATCTTAATTTTATATCATCGAGTGTCGAATTTTGGATCGATAACTGTTCGTTTGTATCTTGATTTTGCGCTGAAACAAAGAAAACTTTCTTGTTTCTTGTTCGAGATTATCACATAAAATTCTTCTCCATTCGTTTTATAGTTTTATGTACGTTGATAAAGTAACAGTCCATCGAATTTGATCAGAATAGAAATATTTTGGTTGTACACAGAATGTTGTAACACTTTATTACATCTTTGTATCAATTTTGAAGATCGTTTCAAATTAGAGATTAGTTTGATGGATAAAAGGACGATTCGAGATCCCTCTGACCATACGAAATTAAATCATTTCCATCACCGAGACTGAACTCTCTTACACACCGTGTAATTTACATTTTTCGAAAGAGGCACGTCATGCCGCTCCATTTACTCTAATCAAGATTTCACATCGTAATGCACAATACGGATCACTGAATGCAATCCCGGGGTCTTCGTAATCCATCGTGACGAAACCCACGCGCGAGTCGCGTCGCGCCGCCGCGCGAAAAGTGCGAATTTCGCTTTTACTCCCCGTCCCTTTTCGCGCTGTGTATCAGGCCGTAGTTTTCAATCTTGAATCTCGCGCTGCCTACGTACGTGTCAACTCGGCCGAACGAGCTTTCAACCTTTTGCACACACGTGACGGCAAAGCGTGCCGCGAAATGGCCGCGTGGGCGTAAGTTTGCAATTTGATCCGGCCGTGCGATTTGTTGCTCCGTTCGCCGTAAAAGTAATACCCGCGAAACTGTTCCGTTCTTGCGCAACAATCGCCTCTGAACAAAAGTCGATCCGAGCGAATAGTTCTATTAGTTGGGTTAATTCGTTGGGTGTTGCATTTTTTGGACGATTTTTTTAATTCCTGAGAAGAGAATCTCTGTTAAGAATCTGTTAAGAATCATTTAGATGTATGTATTTCTTTCTTCTTTCGTGGAAACATTTGATTTTCTCACACCTAACGTTATTTTATATTTATTTTCCTAAGCTGTGGAAGATTGAATTACTTTGACGAGAAACGAGTTTGGGGTTATAGTAATATACAATATAATACACTATAATACAATATAATACACTATAATACAATATAATACAATAGAATACAATAGAATACACTATAATACAATATAATACACTGTAATACACTATAATACACTAAAATACAATATAATACAATAGAATACAATAGAATACACTTTAATACAATATAATACACTATAATACACTAAAATACAATATAATACAATAGAGTACAATAGAATACACTGTAATACAATATAATACACTATAATACACTATAATACACTAGAATACAATATAATACAATATAATGTAATGTAATATAATACCTAAGTTAATGCAGAGAACAATGAGAAAATGTAATATTTCACAAGCTCGTGTTTTTAGCCCAGCAGTTCAATTTAACATTCCCGAATATTCCGTTAATTTTTCGAAATTTATCGCCGCTGTTTAATCAAATGTAATTTTCGTTTGAGAGGACGCGCGCGGCAAAAGTCCCGCACGCGCGAGAAATCAATACTTATTTGCCATCGATGTACAGCGCATAATACAAGCAATTTTAATATTGGTCGTTTGTGGTTTGTTTGATACATTCTCGATGACAGGAGGATGAAAGTATGTTCATTTAGAGATCGATTTTATTTTGAAAATGTTGTTCCCCCTACGTACGCGTAATTAATGTATTCTCTAGAATTCAGCGGGAAAATCCCCGATGAAAATTGCGTAGGTGTACGAAATCAATTTGGAGCGAATGGCATTTTATTATTTGAACGCGGCCTTTTGTTTAACGTTTTAATTGAGGAAGGAAACGCAGCTTCGGTGTCTTTGCTCTTTAAAGTGCGGTTTTTAATGATATCAATGTTAATTACTCTCTGAAAGCGTTCGTATTAATTATTCGTGGAAAACGCATCGTACGCCCATTAAAGAAAGAAAGAAAGAAAGAAAGAAGAAAGAAAAAGAGAAATGTTAAATTGCAGATGTCGATGAATGCGCGCTTTAATTCATTCGACGCGCGTTCGACGCATTTCCCCCAAAATACAAATATTCCGTGCTGGTGTTGTAAAATCATTATTGCTGCCAACGCAGCATGAAGATATTTTGCATGCTTACTCGAAAACAAATTTATTGTTGCGTTCTATTAAAAAGGACTGCGAACGTTCGTTCGATCGCGGTATTTGATGAATACTTTGTTTCCTATGGAATATATTTCACAAAAGTTTCACGATCAATTCGCAGTCACAAACTTTTTCACGCGCTTTGTTCTCTTATTACAGTTTCAATTCATTTTTTATTATTTTCATTACGTATCATTGGATATCGTGTCGCTTCGTGTTAATTCGCGTGATAGAATGAAACAGACTTCAAATATTGAACCATAAATCTTACAAGTGTTTCGTTTGTTTCAAACCTACGATCAATAAATTTGAATTAAAAATCCATAAATGTGAAACAATTATTTCGCAGTGAAATCAAGTCGAATTTGGCATTCTTCAAATTTATCCAAACCTGTTGAAAGCAGGCTACAAGATCGTCGATTTCATCACCCGCGTTACGTTTTTACCAACGCACCTACAATCCTCCGCAAACAAGCTCAATCCCACGGACAGTCGAGAAATCCTTGCTCGTTTTATCGAAAAGCTTCTTCTTTGCTTTCGTCGTTTCGATCCAGAATCGAACAACTTTGATAAATTGCCGATTCAACGATGGTGCGTAGTGACTTCGATGTTTAATTGATATTCTGGTTCATTTTGTCCTTTTATAATCGTTATCGATCACGGTTCGTTTTATCTTTGCAATCGATACTCCGGAAATTCGAAATATCTGAAAATCACGCGTTGCACGCTCGGTGGTGCACGCACACGTGCAATTTATCACGCGGGATCGAGAAGTGGCCTCTCGAAGGCGAGATAACGAGGGGAATTCCGTTTCACGGAAATCTTAGGTGCCTCCATGGTGGCCGTTCGCCTCTGCCAGAAAGACGCAACGTTTCGCTACGGAGGATCCCGCAGGAGAGGCGAAACGAGAAATATCATTTCAACCGTGCTTCCTCGCCGCTCTACGCTCCGATGAGTCAGTTTTCCGCGGGAATTTTGCATTGCCACGCCGCTCTGAGAAATGGTCAAGAATCGTCCGTTTTCTAGCCTTTAGCAACCCTTTCTTGCTCTTTCGATGCTACGTTCATCAACATCCGAGATGTACGGGAAGAAATTATTATTGAACGAAGGAAAGAGAGAATTATTGATGTGTGGCAAATGGACGACTAACTTGTATAATTTCACTCGCAGTTCTGTTCCATTCGAGGTTTATCAATTGATCAAGTTCCCGATTGATCTCTCAGTTCTCAACTGATTCTTCTGATTGAATTAGTCGAATCAGCACGAAGTATGAAAATGAATGGACATTTGGTCGCAAAGGAATGTTTAATTATTTTAAAATATTTGAAAACATTGAATCTCTCCTGTGTATTGTTTATTCATCAATGTATGATATTTAAAGATATATTCGTCGTTCGCAAATGCAACAAAAAAAAAAAAAATCATTTGGAGTATCGTAAGATGTGAAGTGATGACAATTGAAAAGACAATAAAGAAGAGGCGGTTACCTTAAATTAATCGAATTAACAAGATGTTATCTGTTACATTATAGTACAGAGTGGAAACTCTGTGTTTAAATCAAGAATATACGCCCACGCGTTTCAGCCACACTGTATATTAAACCTCGATTGCTACCTGATTGAATGCGTGGGCGATAACCCGTTTGGCGCATAATATTTAAGTGTAAAGAATTTGTCAACGATCTGGATTGTTGATGATTTATGAATCATGGTTCAGATCTTGATTATACGGTCCGAGCGAACTATTGTTTCTCACGGCGTAAACAAGCTTAAGGTCGCTGTTGAACAATACCACAGATATACAGTCGGAGGGAGCTTTAAATTTACCCTTTTATCGATCGAATGTTGATTCTACCGTTTGCCTTCGAATGAAAATATATTCAGTAATAGTGAAACTCAGAAACAATTCAGTCGTTCGGACAACAATTTGTTATTCAGTCAGAGTGAATGTAGAATTGTTTCAAAATATCAAAAATATAATCAATTGCTACGTAATTTTGAACAGTTGAATAGTTGAATAGTAAAATTTTCCACGACTTTCGCAAGTATGTATCATTTTTCATTAACCACCGCGGTAGAAAGCGTATGGTGTAGCGATCGACTCACGATCTTGTTATTTTTACAAATAAAACTACAAATTGCTTTGCAGAATCTCACAAAGAAAAGAGTGTAAGAAAAATAGAATATCGCTGTGTCAAAATTATCAATCTCTACAGGGAAAGATATGATCAACATATTATTATAACTATATTATTAATATGTTGTTAATATATTATTAATATATTATTACTCGCACGTAACTTCCGTAAAACAGACCACGCACTCTTTCGAAGGTGTCCAAAAAGAATTTTTCACGCCCCAAAAAATTAACATTGATAAATCGACAGACGTAGTAATAATAATTGACAGATTGTTTCAATACCACATTTTGTTCGTTACGTCAATCCATTAGGTTGCGAGAAATCCCCCTGCACGCTTTCGAAAGGGACATTTCTTTTCTTCGACGCGTTCTACATTTGTTACGTTGCATTACATTCTACTTCTCAAGTCGCGCGTGCGAGACACAGTCCGCCGGAGGGACAAGCGAAAGGACAGAAGAGGGGAAGGATCGGTCGAGAGTTCGGGAAGAAATGGAAGGAAAGAAAAACGAAGATAACAAGCGAAACGGTAAAATAGGGAAGCGCTTAGCAGAACAAGCACTCGGTGTGTCTTTGGAAATATGGCAGTACGTAGCCCGGCGCGAGACGCGTCAAGCACGAGGGTACTCGTTAGGCATTGTGATACGTTCTCTCCCGCGTGTCTGCCGGTTCGTCGAGAGAAACGACGCAACGCAGAGAAGGCGAAGTGCGTCGAGCACAACGCGGAGATTTGTTTTTAAGCTTCGTTAAATGGCCGCTGCTTTTTGCAGCCGTGCTCGAGAAAGATTACCGAGCGTGCAACTCGCGACTGGCGACTCGGTAACAAGGATTCCCCTTGTATGCGCCACACGAGTCGCCCGTGCTGAACGTCTCAATCGTTCGTTTACGAGGACCACGCGGAGGAATGTCTAACAATTTGATTCTAGCTGCGAGAACGAGGAGGAGCGAGCAGCAGCGGATCGCAGCGAAGCAGAGGCACGTACAACGATATGGATGTTTCTTGCAAGAGTCGAACGCCCTTCCGTAACGATACACTTTGCTTCGACAGCGGTTCCTTCTTGTCATCTCGGAAACAATGAGACGTTCAGCGCGTTCTTGACATTCCGTGGTCATCGGTGTCTCGGTGTCGGTGTTAACCTTGCCAGATCTTTTGGAAATAATCCCTACGCGTGGTTGGACGTTAGGTTGACTCTCGCCGTGACAAGAAAACGATTCATCGACGCGATTCAACGGGCTTGTGTTCGAATCGATTAGGAATCGTTAATCTTAGCGATCGATGCAAATGCTTTTCACACAGATCTATGAATATATTTCGAGAATAGTTAGTTGCAAGTTTGGTTAAACACTACTGTACACTACAAACTGTGCGCGCAAGTTTTGCATCATTTGCTAAATGCGCGCCATTTACCGTATCGAGGGAGCTTGTAAAAGTTGCTTCTACAGCCACGATTCGAAACCAGATCGAGCGTACGAGATCAACAACGATAAAATCGAACTGAAAGATTCAGATTGTGATATATATGCTATAGCTTAAACGTTCTCGATCACTTGGACGTACTTTGGGAATAACGTCAATTCCACCGGAACGAAGAGAAACCGATTACCGAGGAACTTTGGAATTCTCCGTAGGAAAAATGCAGCGGCAGTAACTTCTACTCGGAGCGTCCTTTGCGTCGCTCGTTCGTTCGTCGAACGTTTCCGCGAAACGGATCCACGTCCTCGTCCAATTTTCTGCAATCGCGCCACGTATCAATCGCAACCTTGTTGCCGTGATCGTCGAACGTTTGCAACGCGACGATCCGTGGAACCCGTTTATTCGATTATAATTTATCCGCGAACAGAGAGAGACAGAGAGAGAGAGAGAGAGAGAGAGAGCCAGTGGCGAAAACGCGTATGACGCGTAATCGCGGCCGCGATTTACCAAACGAATCGATCTCGCTGAATAATTCATGCCCGTCTCCCGCGATCCAACGTCTTGATTCACGATAAATGAACTTTTTTTTTCCCTTCTTTTTCCTCTTTTGCTTTTCGCTCGACTCGCCGCACAGAACGATAATGATCCGTAATCTCGATAATAACGGCCGACAGTGGCGGGAATGGTAATTTCCCGTGGCATTGACAGAGGGCAATCTTAAAAACTCAAACGGGAGAGGATCGACGGGAGAGATCGTTGACCGTGGATCGTTGCACGCCGAGGAGAGAGAAAATCTCTCGAAGGATTTGAACTTTCTTCTTTTTCTTCTTCTTCTTCTTCTTCTTCTTCTTCCTCTTGCTTCGCGTTCCTTCCCTCCCGTCTTCTTTTTGCGTTCTCGTTCTTCTGTATTTCTCCGCGAGGAAGATATCGGGGCCGCGTTTGTTTGGTCCCATTTGGGAGAGCCATTCCGGGAAATGTCGCTGATGTTTCGAGGAACCGATTCGTCGACCAACCGCGCCATTGTTTGGATTGGTTGCTCGCCGTTCTCATTTCTCCGTCGCTCGTCGATGGATAACCGCCGTGTACTCTGCCATTCGCGTTTACGAGTGTCGATTCCGCGCGGCTTGGCGATTTTATTTAGTTTCTCTCCATTTTCCTCGCGTCTTGGAGAGAACTTGATAATCGGGGCTCGGAAATTGATTTCCTGCGTTGCGAGTTATTCACATTATTTTCACAAAGTTCGCGTGTAATTATCAAAGCGAATTATTGGAAATTGAAAACTTATCGCGTTGATAAAACGATGATCTTTGTGGAATGAGAGCAACAAAAGCGTAAGATCGTAACGCGAATTGCAATACGAATTGTCGTATTTCGAGTATAATATAATTTACTTGTTTATCGAAACCGGACTCGATAAAAGTGAACGACGCGAGGGAAAATCGTGGATTAAAATTATTATTTCAAACGATAATGTTTCCTAGACGAGCAACGCTCATTACTTACCAATACTTCGTTCGTCTAATTTGAATTTACAACCAACGAAATTCACATCGAAGTCGCGCAAATACATTTTCCCGTAATCGGTCTAATTTCAATTTCGAGACTCATTTCCTCTACAATTTTCAAATTTAATTTCAATTCACAATTTCCTACACTGTGTCACAACTATGATTTCGCAGATTAATTCCATGCAATTTTCCATACAATTCTACGACGCGGTTGAATTTTAAAAGACAATAGACACCTCTCGCACAAAGCACGGGGCATTTTCGAGAAATTTTCATAAATTCGTCCTCTGCAGAGACACGCTTCTGTACGCGCTCGCTCCCAGCTTATTGTTTCCATCAGCAAAGACAATAATTACGCGCGTTCGTACCTCTCCCCCACCGCCCCTCCCGGTGTGGTCTGCATGCCTGTTGATTTATACGCGTCTATATAATTTCTTACAGTTGAACGAGAAACGAGAATTACACCGATCATTACAGAGAGTTCCCGTGTAATCACGGGAAACGATCACTTTCATTCGCATTCATCATACGCAGCGCGACGTTTCCCCGGCATTTCTGTTATCGTTTTCCTTTTCTTTTCTTTTCTTCCATTTCTTCCCCTCCCTCCCTTTTTTCGTCTCTCTCTCTCTGTCTCTCTTTTCTCTTGTGAAATCTTCGGGGTCTCGAAGGGTTAACAGGTTAGTTGGTTGACGCAGCAGGTTCATCGTAATTTGACGAAAAAAAAAAAAAAAAAGAAAAAAGGAAAAAGAAAGAAAGGCAAACACACGAAGACGCAGGAGATTTTTTTACGGCAATTTGCTTTTCTTTCGCGAGCCGCGGTGTGTGTCGTTGAACGTCTCTCGGTGGCAAGACCATATGGAAATTGCGAATTTCCTGTGTAATCACGTGCTGCATTAAATCATTCCAGTCCTACTTGTTGCACTTATTATGTTAACGATCGCGGCCAATTCTTTTCCCCCGTTCCCATGTCGGGCAAGTCTAAAATTTCGACTGACGAGCGATCGTGGTTGCGTAGGCTTTGAGAATGCATTATCTCTTCCTCTGTATACGTGTGTGTGTGTGTGTGTGTGTTGCCACGATGTGGCAATCGAAAGACAATTTCGCGACGTCTGTTGCCGTCGTTGCACGAATTAGAAGCAATTTCTGTGCAATTTCTGTTCATTAGAAGCAATTTGGTTTTGATTGAGAATGTATCTCGAAATTTGCTCTTTTGTTCATTGTTTCCTTTTTTTTTTTTTTTTTTCAAATTCTTCTGGCATTGTTCAACGTCGTAACGCGAAAGTACAAAGTTTTAATCGTTTACACTCGATATTTTTCTTTAAATCTTCATACAGGATTAATCAACAAAACAGCGTAAAGTCTGAGGAGATGATACATTTACGTAGAATAAAGTACATTTTCGCGATACTGATGTTAACCCGAGTATCTCGAGAATAGCGACAGCCTCAAGAGCTGTCGAAGCTCTCAAAGATAATTCTACGATAACTGAATCTCACTATCGACAATTTTTCCGACAGATCAGTCGGAGCTGGAACATCTTTCATAGCTGATCGATCGTGCTCCTCTGACAGAAATCGCGCAAACAGCTTGCGACCCGGTTACACTGCACGCGACACGAGCGTGATTCACGTAACCCACTGCTTTGTAACCTGTTTGGTACAGATCCCACATTCCTCTTGCGCCCCGGTAAACTTATCGTCGCGTCCCATAACCGCATCACACGCGAAGACGGAACCAAGGAATCATTTTTATTTCTTCATCGAACGATTCGCATCGAGTAACTTCTCTTCTTCTTCTTCTTCTTCGAGATTTTCTCCTTCGTGCGTTTACGTCTCTTTCCACGGATTGGAACTTTTCTTTGTTCAGTGGCAGGTGTTTCGGATGGAAACGTCGGATGACAGAAGGTTGTATACGTTTCTGACAGGCGTGTGTTCTTTGTGCTTTTTGTGAAGGGTGATTTAGAGACAGAGAAGCTGAGAGTGATTGCTGGGCTTTTGGTAGACGCTAACGACTGACGAACTGAAAATTCAGAAATTTGGTGGCCTCAGGAAACTCTTTGAACGTTCCGGAAAATTTTGCAGAAGCGCAAGATATTGGACATTGGTATTTTCCATTTCCGGAAATTTAACCAAGAGTGTGAGAAAACGTCAAGTTGGGATTCTGCAAAGGTGTTTCGATTGCTTGACTGCTCGCGTTCTGTGAAAACAGAAGGAAGTTACAACGACTCGACGATACGAGAAAATAGAAAAGGGAACAGACACGATTAACAAAGTGCAATCTTCGTTGCTCTCATTAACTCTAAAAGTTTGCTCAAACTGCCAATACCTTCGAAGCATTATTTTTTTTCTTCTCTTGCGTGTTCCATTTTTCCATACAAATGTCTTACAGGCATTGTCGATTACACATCGGTCGGGATATCATGCTATTGTTTATGATTTACTCCGTTCGCTTTGGATTCTTCGAATATTCGACAGCCTGACGAAGCAGTCCGTGCCTTGATCCTCGAGTTGAAGGGTCGAAGCCACAGTGATTCAGTTGTTTCTTGCCTCCGTGATCAGTTGATTCTTACCAAACCGGTCTTGCAACGGGTCCTGGATCCATCGGCGAGGATGTAAAGGAGTGGGTTACGGCAAGAAAAGAAAACAAGCAACGACCAACTCTTCGTTTGACGTCACGGCGGAGGTCAATATCACCTCGCTGAATCGGAATCGGGTGCATTCCGTCGTCCTTCCGTGCGGACAAATTAACCATCCAACCAGATCTTTCCAAACGATGTTTTCATTTTCTTTTTCAATACCTTTGAACGAGTTCATTTTCTCGTGGTTCAGAGTGAGAGCTGGATCAGCAAGCTGATCTGCAATATTTTCTTTTAATTTTATATTAAACGTGATGATTGCAACGACAAAACGTAATGTAGGATCAAATTTTACATTTTGTTTATATCAAGGACAATTTTTCGATTCAATCAATTGTCAGTCAATTCTGTATCAAATTTATCTTTGAATCAACCTCTTGACGCTCGGTTATTTTAATTAAAATAACATTGAAGTTACTTTCTTTTTAGATCGTTTAAAAATATTTATAGTGCGTGCGAGAGAGGTTGTCACGGTTGAAAATTTGCTCATACTTTCTACGCAGTTTTCTCCAGCATTGTTAAAAATACTCGAGTAGTAAGGGACGCGATTGAAATTTTGATAATTTTTCCAATTTTTGAGCAATAATTGTAATTTCGAGTTTGCTATTTTTTTCAAAGAGACAAAATACAATTTAAAACTGCTTTCTGTCTCATTGTAATCATCTTCACAAATGTAACAATATCACATTTTCATTCGTTTAAATCTTCAGAAACTGAAGAGATCGCGTAATACATTCCCAAAACGACATTACCAATTCCCACTCAACGTCTCTCAAACGTATCGCAAGGACCATATTCCGACACGACGATGCGCAAATCCTTCTTCGAACCATCGTTTTTCCTTCGCCGTTCCACCAAAACCCTCCCCTGAAGCTCGCGCGGTAAATCAAAATTTCCAACCAGACTGCTCTCACGTCGCAGACAGACCGAGTAATTCCAAGGATAATTCGAAAATCATCCGTGGCGTGCAGCGGCGCGCGCGGGGGGAGGCCGCGTCATCACGGAGGGCGCAGGTTTCGTCCGGAGTCATCGCGGACGCGATCGATACCGGCATGATGGCGCGCGAATCCGAATTATCGGATCGTTCCACCCACGTGCAGCAGACCGCTGGTGGCATCCTTTGATCCGAGAGAGAACTCGTTAGAGAACCCGGCGAGTTCGTTGTCCTACTTTCAACCCTCTCTTCTTGTCTGTGAATCTCTTCAAGGGTTCGGCCCTTGCCCTGCTTGATCCTCAACAACGCGCGAGTATCGCGAGGGGGCGGTTGAGACAGAGACGGACAGAGACGGAGGGCGGAAAAGAGGAAGAGGGAACCGGCAGAGGGAAGGGGTGAGCGGAACCACCCCCGCGATCAATACGGTAATGACGCCCCCGTTGCCGCGATGTTACCACGCTAAGCGTTTCGCTGTTTTATGCCCGCGAGTGTGCCGCACTCTCGGAATCTTCGAGCTCTTTGAACCCCCGGTTCATCGCGCGGGGGCCGCCTTTATCCGGAGCGTGCCTCGTCCCCTCGTCCCCTCGTCCTTCGCAGCTTCTTCTTCTTCCCGCGCCCCGAGTCAATGGCGTCGATACGCCCTCTCGAACGTGTCGTTTCTCCACCGTTTGTCCCACGTTTTTTTTTTTTCTTTTTCCTCTTTTCTTGCGTCGTTGTTTGAAGTCGCTGCGTACGCGATTGATTAATTAAACGTCGAGGCGTCGTAGGATGGGGACAAAGGAGAGCCGTTTGATTTCTTTCGCGGTATTTGTACGCGTTGCTCGTGAAAAGGGTCGCTGATCCGAGAGATTCTAATCGAGAGAGAAAACTGGAGAGCTTATTGCGCGTCGGAGTTCCCTGGAGGTCGGGGGTTTTAACGGAGGGTAATTGTTCACGAGTATGTTAAGGAAGTTGTTAAATCGGATTTTTGTTCTCGGTGCATTTTCAGCTTTCCCCTCTATAGCGAATCGAAATTCTACGAGGACTGTAATTCAAACCCTTTTGCTACGATAGTCCGCTCCACCCACGCCAAAAGTGTGTACATTGACCGAGTCGTTTTCTGAATCTTTCTCGCATCGTTTTTGAATTTTTTCGTAACATTCTCGACAAGAGCCTAGAATTTGTTTCCTTCAAACAAAAATCTAACCTTCGAGCTAAATTTTCAAGAAATTAACAGTTGTACCGGTCTCTTCCGAATTGCCACAGATTAAGGAAAACTTTTTATCACAATAATTACTCGTCGTATAAATGTTCCCCTTAAATACAAAAAAGTAGGAAAAACTCGTTCTGTCCAACGTGTATTTTCAATACGTCAATAGATGCCGCGTATATATCCGACGCTCGAGGGGGTTAAACATTTTAAGAAACATCAGGAAAAGAAGTAGTGGAAAAAGTCACAGATGACGTTGTGTCAGTTTTACTGTACGCTAAACGCAGCTCAAGATCCAAACGTGATCTGAAACTTGCTCGAGAAACTTTGTCAAGCCGAGGCTGCCCAAAACTTTCGACGAAGGATGCACGTCAGACGCAGCGAAGAAATCGCACGCCATTCCACGTAACTACGTCCTACGTCGAGGGAAACGGGGTCGAAGCTCGCGCGAACAAGTTCGGGACGACGGCGTTCGCTTCTCGAAATTGCGTTTCGCCTGGGAGGACATGTCGTTCGTTCCCCGCGATCCACACGCCATAACGGTTGAGAGAGCGCGCGCCCGCTCTGCCAACGAAATTCCAGCGTAATTTTCATAGCTTTCGGCGGGGCAGGTGATATTTTATCTGCGGTTACCGTGGATGGAGCACCGAGGAAGAACGTCACGCGAGCTTCATCCCCGGCAAATTGGCCCCGGTAAAAATGCGCCGCCTGATCAACATCTACAACGAGCCGGTGTTAATGCCCCCTGGCCCGCCTGCCCGCCTTCGAACTTCCCGTTCACCGAGACCTCGTGAGTGGTCGTCGCTCAGTTACGTGGCCACCGCCGCCGAACGATAAAGCGTCGCCTTTTTACGGCCAATGAGGCGAAAAATTGCTGACCTCCTCTCCCTCGGCGCGCCCCTCGCACGATTTTCCAATAACTCGTTTACTATCGCGCCGCCGCCGCCGCCGCCGCCGCCGCCACCCCCTTGGCGCGCGCGTTTCGGTCTGCCTCTGTTCGAAAGTCTCATCACGTCATCGACCCTTCAATCGAGCCTGGAGGAGCTGCTCCCAGCTCGAGTCGTCGAGTGCTTTCTTAATATATATTTTTCCTCGGCAACTCGAAACTCGAGCGTATTGTTTACTCTTTTTTGTCTGAGAACAAATTCATTCGACTGTTGTTTGACCAATATAAGGTAATGCCGATAAGAAATTAAACAAAATAACTATTGCTCCCCAAAATGATATTTGACCTCATGGTAAAACGTATCCTACAAATGCAGTAGCTACAGATATAAATAAACTTACTTTTATCTCGAAAGAAATGAAAAATTAGCAAAAATAAAACTCGGTCAGAGACCTTGTTTTAGATCCTGTGTGAAACATTAAAAAAATAAGATACGACAAAAATTAGAAGGTGCGAATAAAACAGCTTTCATCACGTAGACGTCCATTGCACGAATCAAGAGTACAAAGAAATTTCTTCGAGCATTGTTACATTTTAGGAAAAGCACGTGGAGGAAAATACGAGATTGAAAACAGTGTCGAAGACTACCATTCCGTTCCAGGAACCATTCCGTGCAACCGCGTTGAAACTTATGGTCGACGGTAAACGAATGTCGATAACCACCCTAATAACCAAAAAGCCCAGCACTCTCGCGCCGCGGATCTCCATCATTCCAGCTTTAATTTCCGCGCGAGTCTCCCGGTTTCATCGAACCGGAAGGTCACGGTCGCGAGTAACTAGCTCCGAAGTAGGTCTGGAGCGCGGTCGTCGGTGCGACGAAGAGG
>KQ435867.1:299374-314607 GCA_001276565.1 Melipona quadrifasciata
GCCGCGCACGAGCGTGAACGATGCTCGTCGACGGGGAATTTCGTTCGTGTGATTTATCGATGACTCCAGGTTGTCAGCGGTATGGAGTCGTCTCGGATCGAATTTTGTTGTAACACGGAGAGTATCAATTTTGAAAATTAAAGCGCCTCGTAGCAATGCTAATGAAATTTTAAGACGCCGTAAGATGATGTACGTACGTACAATCGAGGGAGAAGAAAAGAGCGAGATTTCTTTTTACTCGCGAGACTTCCTTTCCGAGAAAATCGACTCGGGCAAATTCGCCAGGTACACTAGAATTTAATTAACGCTGAATCTGCCGACGAGCGAAGCATAAAATTTTCGTATTGTTATTATTAATTATTACTATATATTTTTAGATTTTATTTACATATTTCACGAAGAATCATTTAAGTTTCTAGAAAAAATACCGTTTAACATCTAACATCTATAAGATTTCTAATCTTAGAAATTGTAAATTGATCATTTTGGCCAATACAGGAATGAGTAACAAACAAGAGGTGCGGAAATTTAAACATTCGGTTTGTTCAGAGCGAGAAAAAAATTTCTCGAGTTTGGCACGTGAAAAGTGAAGAAACTCGAGAAAAAAAAAGACTCGACTCGAGACGATAAAACTTTGCAGGTTAAACGACGACGATATTCTTCCGGGGGCCGGCAACAAAGCACCGGTTTCTGGCTTGAAACGAGAATAGCGGCTAATTCTCGGTTGCGGGGAGACGAGCGATTCTTTGAACGAGTGTTCGTTCACCTAGGAATTCGCGGCTGTAAGAACGATGTCTGCAGAGTCGTGGATAGATAGATTTCGAGTATCGGTTGGTAATTTATAGCTTCTGATACGTACAAATTGCGCCTGTCCATCTCGCGGAGATGAAATATCGACGGGACGGTGATTAATTGAATTTTTCGTCGGGTCAGTTGTTTCGCTAGAGCGGAAAAATTTGTACGCGCCCGGTATCAACCGATTGCGTCTCGATTTTCCCTTTTTTTTTTTTTTTTTACACCCGATTCGTTCAATTCAATTTGTTTATAATCGTGTTTTCCTCCGTGTACCGCGGCTGGTGATTAATGGTCGACGATTGTTGCTTAATCACTACTCGCTTGATTAGCGAACAATCATTTTTCTTATCTCTGTCATCGCTGTGGATTCGAATTGTAAGAAATGAAATTATCTACTTGGAAAAAAACATGTACGTGGTCCAGTTAAAAATAAATAAAGAGGAGCTTGGAAATTTTCGAAACCTCTCACACGCACAAAAAATTGAAATCCTCTGTGAAAATACATTCTTCGTGAACCAAACAAATTAATCTCGATGGACTTTATCGCATAGTTTGACCTTTGTCGACAGTTTGTATCATCTAATTTCTAATGTCTCGCTGATAATCGAATTTTGACCAACACGATAATAATTGTTCCTTCTCAAACAAGATCAAACTATGTCAACATTGCCATTTGAATACTGCAAATTGTCACTGTAATTCCTTATTATCGATCCGACTTCTTATTGCGAAAAATCTCTCGGACGGAAGTTGAAATTATTCCAACGTGTAAAAAGAAAAAGAAGAATCCAAAAGAACCAAATTTTCTTTTCGTTCTTTTTTTTCTGATTTCCCGAACCAGATAAGACACCGGACTCGTTAGCGGCTCGGTGTCCAGAGTCGTAGCGGCGAAGCTAGTGAAAAAAAGAAAAAAAAAAAAGAAGAAGAAAAAGGAGGCCTTTGACGTGGTAATTATCGGGTCGTCTCCGGGGGCAGCTTGCGATCGCTCGAACGAACGCGCGAGCGGGCCCGCGCGGACGCATCCTTGCGCGCCGCTACCAACGACCGCTACAAATTACAGTTTTCGAGCTGGAACGATCGGGCCCCGGCTTTGCATAAAAAATTATACGCCGTTTCGGAAGTAGGCCGCTTCCGGTCTCCTTGACGAACTATCCTCGTCGCTCGTGACGGGTCCGCCTTTACGGCTGCACGCGCTCGAGCACTGCTCGCGTCGCCCGGACAATTTTCGCGTGTGTCTCTTCGGTATTTCGAAGATGGAACCGGACCGATAACGCACCGTGACCAACCGGTTTTCCCTCGTTTTTTTTTTTTCCTTTTTTTTTTCACTTCCGTCGCAATTAACGTCGACGACGCGGCTATTCTTCTGTCATGGTTTCTGAGGGATCGTGAAATGTAATGGGTTCTTGTGCGTTTGTGAGAAATTTCAAAGAGCAGCAGAGTGAAAAAGTGTGGAAAAATGTCCAAATGTTCTATAAACGATACTCGATCTGCGAAACCAATTTTTACTTAATTCTCAGTAATGTGAATTTGAATAAAAATCGACAGTCCAACGACGAGTAAAGTGTCGTGACTCGTGACGGATCGTGAAAAGCGACGCGTAGACAACGGGTTCTTGTGTGTTTGTGAAAAATTTCAAAGTTTAATAATATTCAATCTGCGAAACAATTTTTACTTAATTCCCAGTAATGTGAATTTGAATAAAAATCGACAGTCCAACGACGAGTGAACTGTAGTTGTTTATATGTTTGTGGAACATTTATTTCCTTGACACAGTATCGATATAGCTGTAATGTATTTGATGAACGAAGAACTGAATTGATTAAAAAGAGAAAAGAAGAAGAGAAACTGAATTTCCCGTTTCTATTACCATTTGACGTTTTCCCTTTCGAATTTATTGTATCCCTTCTGCGGAGGAAAATGTTCAGTTATTTTTGACGTAGAGTATGGAAATTCAGTTTTGATGATACATGTACAGGAAAGCAACGAATGTATAAATTTACGCGTATTAATGTGACTTGTTTCTGGATTTGTTCAATTGCTGTTTAAGAGATCAAGAAATAATGTACTTTGTCGATTACTTTTTAAAAATATACGAGTAAAATTTATTTTGTGCCTTTTGCATCAGGGTTGATCAATTAATTTTAATAATTTAAATATCTCGAAAATAAATGATCTAAATATATAAATAAAAAAGTTAAATATATATTTGGAAATCAAATGTTTGTCGTATTTATTTATATCTAGTTTTTTGAAAATAAAGTTAATTTACATTTAATAATAGTCAATTGAATATTAAAATCTGTTTAATCTAATAAAATAAAAAATTTATGGGATAAACTATAAATTTATTATACTATATTAATTAATTAAGATTAAAATTTTGATTTTAAAATTATTTAATAATGGAAGAAATTTTGTAATTTACCTTTTAAGAAGATGAAAAAAAAAAAGAAAAATTACGAACGTTCATTTTATTTACGGTTTCTTCATATCATTTGCACTTGGAGCGAATTCATCGACACGGCTACAATTTTTCTTTTTACGAAATTAAGGCTTCCTCGATCAGCACATTTCTCTTTTCCTTTTTTCCTTGTAATAAACTATCAACGTGTGTATCGTGTCTGATCGATATATCGAGAGAAGTAATTTACTTGTTTTCTTTCAAATATAAATTACTTAATTACGAATGAAAGTAAATCGATACTCGATAATGCGACATGCACCGAGGTACACCAACCCGTGTACCGCTGAGGCTGAGAGGCTGAAAAATATACGCGTGAAAAATAGAGGAGAGTCGTTTCCACGAAGTATTTCCGCGACAATGCGACGCTTATTCCACCGACGTCGGTGGTTCAGTTGCGTCAAAGAGTGCTGGTAACGTACGATCTCGTCGGGAAGCTCGTTCCATTTCGAACGGATCAAGTTGGAGTTGTAGTTACATCTCCGGGAACGTGATTGCACTCGGACCGCGCCCACCTTTGCATTTTATATTCCGGCCGCGATTCGGCGGATGTATAACAATAAATTGTTAGCCGCGAAATTGTTAGTTTGCACGTAATTAAAGGGTATGAAGTGCAGCGCGCCTAAAATATTACGCCCCGGTTTATGCCTTTTCGAGCGTTCCTTATTAAGGCTGCCTGCCACTTGATTGTATTTGCCTCGATGGCTGAGCACTGTCCGCTACCACGATGAAATATGTCCCGGCTCGACCCACGTAGAAACGATCGAGTCCGATGCAAATCTTCGCTTTATAAGAATCATCGTCAATGGCGAAGTTATCGACAATCGTGAAATTGTGAACAACAATTGCCCGGTCGTTGTCGTTGCACCAAAAGTGTAGTTTTCATTTCTTTTCGTTTCCGATTACTCGATAGTTTTTCTATAAAATTTATAATTTTAAATGACCCGGCAAAGACGATAATTACAGTTGGCATAATTTAATCCGCGATGTGAGTCAATTGAGTTCTAATTCAATAGGGAAAACGAAAAGAACCGGTATAAATTTATTGGTACCTAATAACAACAACGTCGATCTTTATCTAACAGAAGATTAGATTTCACGGTGCAATTTTTCATTAATATGATTCAGGAGACTGCTGCGCAGACACGTACCTGCACGTATACCTGCGACATCCACGGTATCTAATAATACATAAAACGTTTTTATTACCTCGTAAAAAACACACAAGGAATGACATAAAATTCACCGTTCATTTTACCCGCCATTAAACCCATCGAACGTTATAATACACCGTTCGGAAACCACCGATGTATTATAATTACACATGCCTCGTGTATAATCAACAGAAGTTCAAATTCACCACGCATGACTCGAACACGTATGATAATTATTTCGCTGCCTCGGACAAAAAAGAAAAAAGAAAAAAGAAAAAAGAATCGATAATAAATAAACGAACCACCGGTGCGCCATTTTCGTGCCAATTTGTAGCGCGGTTCCCCTCTTTCGGTGTATAAACTCCGCGACGCTCGGCAGAAACCTGCCTTTACCGTGTTACACGAAAATTGCACGCGAACGCAACGAGCAAAACGATTAGCATGCGATCGAGGTGCGAAAGGGACGCAGAGAGGACGAAGAGAGGTGGAAAAGAAAAAAGAAGGAGGAAAAAAGGAAAAAAGAAAGGGAAGATATTGGAACAATTTTCTAATAGCGTCATTAAAAGCGTACGAGTGGTCGTTTAAACGGTGAATTAAGGCGAGGATCCGCGGACTCAAATAACACGGTACACCGGCATCATTTCTCCTATCCTGTCGCATTCCCCAATAAGAAGAAGCGGACGACACAGTTACGTCGATCGTTTTCCAACCCGTTCGCCCCGTTGCTCGTGTATTTACAGCCTCGCATAAATCTGCAACGAAGTTTCGCTGCTGCGCTCGTTCGCGCCCCACTATTTCTACATCGTGGAAACGACACTTTACGACTGCCGGTACAATTTGTTTCTCCGCTCTGTTTGCGCCTTAGCTAGGGATGGGATCAAGTCCGCGAATCCGAGCCAAGTCCGACGCGTAGCGATAAACCCTCGTTTCTTGCGTTTCAAACACTATGTATATTAGTTTGGACGAACACAAGTTTAGCTCAGTTAACGCAAAGTGCTGTTGAATTCCGTGACAATCAGCTGTAGTAGATTTTGGTTGGCGGTTGTTTGGAAGGTTCGTGATTGATTGAAAGTCAGAAAATCCCGCAAGATTCAGTTGCATCGATAAAGTCAAAAATCTCTGACGCGCGCTAAGAAGGATCGTCAAATACTTTGTTTAATCGTCAGTTGCTCAGCTGCAGTGCACATTTTTTAGCAAAATGACGACAAGCAGGAGAACAAAAATTTGTAACGTTTCGTTTGCAGTCATTTCGTTTGTTCGCTTGTGTACTCGTTGGAAAACATTCGAACGTACTTGCGAGATGCTCGATTCCATCTCTAGCCTCAGCGACAAAGAAGAAACAGTTTATCCCACGATATTCATTAACGTCGCTCGCAACGTCTTCCACTAAATATGCACCGATGATATTGACGACGATTCCATTCGATTAATTCTGCGCCAGTTCTCTGTTGCAAATTACCATCCGGTGATAACACCGCCTAATGTCGCCGGGCATTTCGCGCGCGAATCATGCGCCGGGATTTACAATGATGCTCACGGATCAAATGGATCACCACCATTCCGATGTCCACCGAGGGAATTATAAATTGTCGTCAAAGGCAAGCGTTGCTCGGACGTTCGAAATTTTGAACTTTCACACGTCGACGAGTCTGTTTGAAATGTTTAACTCGAGTTTGAAAGATCGTCTCGTTTAATCCCTTTACTATTGGTATTGAAACAGTAAATGAAGGATGGACATTGTTTGTTCGTTATATTAAAAGAAAGTTTGTTAATTATGGCACTTGAATGTTGTAGACTTTTATTATTTAGCATTACCGTTTATAGATTCGGATAGAAAGAATGCACTGAATCGTTGATTCTCTCGTATTTTAGCAAAAATTGGGATTAAGGGTTACGGTAACAAGGGTTAAGAAGATATTAATTAATAAAGTACTAACATACTTTGAATTGTACGTAAAACTTCCTCCTTGGCTCTATAAATAAAATTCATCGTCGATATAACTATAGAAAAATTATTTATAAAAGATTCAATCAATAAATTCATAATCTTCAATAATTATCATTAATGTAAATAAAATTAAAAATATTAAAACTTCAAACGAAATTATTTGAGGAACTAAACGTATTATACCTATTGTAGAATAATCATTTATTGAAATTCATCTAATAATTAAAATTGGATAAACATTTAATCTTGTAATAAATAACGTATAAATTGTTATATATATTGTATTTATATCATGGATAAAGTAACCATAATATAGATGACACAAAAAATATAAATAATTTAATCTTAAATCAAATATTTCCTCAAAAATTAATTTTAACATATCGCTCAAACGGTTGAAATAAGCCTTTATGCAACAATTTACTAGGAGCTTTCCTTCAAACAAAGTTAAAAAAGCAACTCTTAATATCACTATTAATATTAATAATATATAACTTGAAATTAAAATTATCATTTGTTATAATTTAATTTAAATTCTAAATTTAAAACACTAATATGTTAAAATATTATTAATTTCAAATAAATTATAGCCCTTTCGTACAAACTAATCTGATTCACGTCGATTTGAACTGTGTGCACGTTTCCAATGTAACAATTACAGAACCTAAAAGTCCGAATTCTTCTTCTTCGACACGCATGTGCGACTCTGCATGTAGCAACAAAGATGAAACAATCATTACCGGAACAAAGTATCGCGTTTACGCGTCCGTAAACCCCCTTCGAAACTTCCACAAAAGGATTTCGAGTCGTTAAAGTATTAACCCATCCATTAACCCATCACCCCGGAAACTTTCATCGCTCGACTCTGTTCGCGCGCCAAAATTTTATCCTTCTCTCTCCCTCTCTCTTTTTCCCGCGGTGCTTCTTGACCTCGCGGGGAATCCCCGCCGATCGATATGGCCGGCGCGATCGTAAACGAGCGTGGCCGATAAATTGCTAGACGTCCCGCCGACAATGTCGTCGTTATCGTGGAACTCTAATTTAAACGCTATTAACCTTTGCTCGTCCTGCAACTTAACGATGACAGCCCGGGCCCGGGAGGACGGCCACGGACGTGGCCCGTGACAGTGATCGAGCTCGTACAGGAAACACCTTTCGATAGGTATCGAGTGTTAACGAAGTCAATAGGGCAATGCCTGTCCTGCAACGGGGACAGGACAATAACCGATGTACACCGTCCGTCTGTTCGTCTGGCTGACCGGTTGCGTCCGCGAACGGGGGATGGCCGATGTCAGCGCGAGGAGCAGGTGCGACCGTGACTTGCCTTCTCCCCCTACGTTCGCGCGTACGTGTAATTACGCTTGCGGGTATCTCTACGCGCGTACACCCCCGTTCACAAGTATCGTTCGTCGCGTTCGCCGAATCGGGAAATCGGGATTCCGGACGTGGTCGGTCGTTGAGCGAACCTCTCTGTTCAAATGTTAGATCTGCGAGGAAAATTTATATCGGGAGTTGAACAACGAAGCGGAGACTCGTTTTAGCTGCTAAACGTGTATATTCCTTTTCTTCTATTGTCATTTTGGTATTTTCTTGTTTCGCATTTCTCAAGAATACTTCTTTCTTCCAATTTACATATTTTTCAAAAAGGTCTCTGCCGGATTCGATTTTTTAGAAACGAGACTTGCCAAGAACTATCGTCATTAGACGATTTCAATTTAATTTAACAAAATTAATTTAACAAAATTATCAATTCAAATTATTAACTATTAAAATACAAACAATGTTTTGTCGGAAGAGAAAAGGAATGAAAAAATTATCCATTGTCCAACTTGAGGATGGCTTTCGTCCTTCAATTGTACGTCTCGTGTAACGTCGGAAGGTGTCTCAATACTTGTGAACGGGGGTGTACGACCGTGTTATGCCATCGCACGTGCTCTAGCCTCGTCTAGCTCGAGCCACCCCCGTTTGCTTGTACCGGCGAGACTTCGTTACGATACGTGTGTACATACCGGGGTCATGTATGCGAACGACGCGACGTAATGTACGGGGTGGCTTAAGCTGCGTGCATCGTGGTTGGCTGATTCCCGCGTAACGCGGCTTTGCCCGCGTAATTGTGGATTTTTGAGAGGGGGGGGGGAGAGGATCGCGAGAAACACGATTTGGGACGTGTAATTGAGTATTTTTGGAAGCGGCGCTCCGCAGAAACGCGCACTCTGCAATTGTATGTTCGTAAAAGGGGTGTTTTTCGCCAAGGTGTTTACGAGGTTTTAAACATTTTAAACGCACGATTGTGCAACCTTTGTGCCGGAAACTGAAAGTGCGAATTGTAAGAAAGATGGTTGCTCGTAAAATAATTTATAAGGACGATCGAACTTTTGTGCGTTTTTGGGAAATTTCAAAGAGATTCTTTTTACGTTCCCAAAAAAAAACATGAATTTACATAAAAATCCACCGATGTTAAATTTTGTGTCTTTCGAATCTCTCTCAAGTCTTAATAATAATCATACTTTCAATCATACTTTCAATCATACTTTCATTTGATATTTAACAGTTGCACGTGATCTAACGACAGTTTCTCTGTTTGATTTCAGGTAAGCCTAGAAAATGTAATTCAACTGGTTTCCTCCGCTCCGAGGAACGTTTTCCAACGGGATCCACATCCAGGACTTGGTATTTCAAGCTGCAGAATGTAAATGAACGTCTTCGCGTACGTTTCTCTTGAGTTATTTATACGCAGGATTGTATTTTTACTTCTGATCACTATACACTCGCGATCTTAATTAAGACGCGCCGCGCCATCTTTATTCATTTGCTCGCGCGTCATTTATTTCGCATCACAATGAAATTATCATGCGGATCTTTTATACTTCGGCTGTTCCACGTTATAATTAGAAATATATTCTTACTTCCATTATCTTTTACATTATTTATAACACGACCAGGTGTTATCGCACTCGATCGGATTTTAACACGATTCTCTGCGCGGACGGTGCTCGTGTTCAGTTTCTGTTCACCCAGTTAAAATTACATAAGGCACAGTTAAATAAATGAAATGCAAGAGAAACAATTAGCGTGTGGCATAGTGGAGCTGTGCATTGACTCAGAACGATTTTCCACGGTTTCGTTGGCAGAATTTAGTGGAACGGCACCTCGCCGCCTGTATCAGATGGAAGGTAGTCGTTCCGAGAATATTTCCACCGCAAGTTATATGCGTTTAATTCAACAATTAACGAACAGTTATGCGAAACCATTTATTGACCCAAATGCTCAACCGTTCGTACATTATCATTTTACGTTCGAATCTAACTGTACCGTCAATATGTAATGTTTGACTTTATATTACATATATTTAATATTATAGTATATCATAGTATGTTATAGTATATAGTATATCCATCAACATTTTATCTTTATTTTACTTGTCTGTTAATTAAGAGATAGTAGAATTCCCACCTGACTTTATTCCAAGTTTTCAAATTTCGCGAGACAGTCGACTCTGAGCAAAATTTCCGTTCTCACGGTAGATGGTGGAATGTTCTCTTTCCAGATTTTTAAAATGTCGCAACAAAGTTGACTCTGAACAAAATTTTTGTTCGCAGCGAAAAGGCTTTCTTTTTCTGGACGATCCATCTTTAAGCAATGAGAAATTTTCCAAAGGTGATGGAACTCCACCGGTTTTCTCGGTGGAATCTTACTGATCATTTCAGATACGAAGAAATATAGATACCTATGGAAAATGTGTGACGCTTCAACCCCCAGCTTTCTCCAAACATATTTCCTAATAAACCGACGAAATAATTCGCGAGACCGATTAATAACGAACTTGGTTTAAGCAGTTTAGGGATGGTGGTTACGCGGTGAAATTAATACTCGCCCGTCCCCCGATCCAAATGATACTCCGGCGGCAGAAATTATTAATTACACGCATACAGACAGGCAGACAGACAGACAGACAGGGCAAAAACAGCTCCGCTGGAAACTCGCGCGCGCGTAAAGAACGACACGAAACAGAGGGGCAGAAACGCGGAAAGGGGGATGTTGCCAGACGGATTGAACATCTTCGTTTGGTCGTCGCGGAGGGTAGAGTTATTCACAATGGTGTGCATATATCATTTATGCGTGACACGTGGATACGCGCGTTGGTGTTGGTGCGTGTTGGATAGTAGATGCACCCATCTGCATATCCAGCGTAGCCGGGTGTCGTGTTATAGTCACTCCTCCGTCGTTTTCCTTTCGCGTTTCGTTCCCGTTTCATATATTTTTCCGTTCCTTTGCATATTAAACGAGCGGACTATTGAGTATGTTAAAACGACTTGCGGTCGTACTCGCGCGAGTCGGAGTCTGAGCAACTTGTAAGAACCACGTTAATGGCGTGAAAACGATTCCATCGCGAATTAATTTAATCGGGATTATTGAAAGCTGCGACGTAACGATCAAATTGGCAAGATGAAAATGGGGGGGAGAGGGGGGGATTTACGACCAACGATTTGCGCAACGGATGTTGGGTATTAGTCCGTCAAGGATGTTGCATCAGCGCGACGTTTTATTTTTATTTTTTTCAATACCAAGATTGTGAAAGGGAATTCCAACGATTCGTTTGATATTTTTTCGTCATTGTGTCTTCTATTTGGACTCTACAATTTAATGAAGTTTCAAGTAATTATTTAGCAATTAATCGGCTGAGATATCGTCTGTGCATCATAGTTTTTAAAATAGTGCTAGAATGATATTAGAACGTGTCTCCTATAATTTAATAAAATTTCAAGTAATTGCTTAATAATTAATGTGCTAGAATATTAGAATGACATTAGACTTTTGACCTGTTCTCGATTAGTAGCTTGTTAAGAAAGAATGGTGGGCTTTGTTAGTTGTTTAATACAGAATGATAGAACCAGTGACGGATATAAAGATTAAGTATTCCTAAATTAAATAAAATCTAAATTATTCGATGAATTTGTGTTACTGAAATTCTAACGTTATACGATTATGGTCTCGTGCATAGATTTCTATTAACATTTGGTTGGTATTTGATCTGGTATTGTGTTACACTGACGAGCATGATAACTTGGCATTAAATTACTTAATTTTAAAATTCATTTCATTCCACGTTTTATTACTAAATCGTACTACCGTATATAAGAGAGAGTTAGCTACGCACATTCCTGCCGAAAATTTCAAATTCCCGGACTAAATACAAATAAAGTTCATTAGCGATGCCAATATTTTCAAGTATTGAACTTTCGAGATGAAAGTTGCACGAAAAACGTCTGAGCGCTGATGAAATAGTGAAGATGGTTCCCTACAATGTTGGAAAATAAACGAGGAAGTTGAAGGTCACGGAGCCGCATGTCCGTGAATTTCATCGATCGATTCGATTGGCAAAGGGTTCGTCCGCGCCTTCCACCATGGAGGACACCTCGAGCCGAATCGCTCCCGGTGGATTTATGCGCGGCGTAGCTCGCGGAAACACGCGTCCCTTATCTTCTTTAATTCATTAACCCGCTCGCCGCGCCGCACCACGCGGCCTCTCCATTACGAACTCCCGCAACGCCTCCATTAGTGCGTATATTCACGTCAGTCTTTACACCGCATTTACAAGTCACGACACGCGGGGTTAACGTTATGCAACGACCCGATATCTCCCTCTCTCCCTCTCTCTCTCTCTCTCTCTCTCCATGTTCGTATCTCTGTATATACGCGTATACGTCGGTGCGCGTACCGCACTAATTCTCACACTAATTCTCGCACTAATTTACCCATGATCCGGATACGCATTCGCATGCATCAAACCGTACACCATGCGCTTGTACCAACACGGACGAGGCCTTGTATCCCGTTCGTACACTGTATGAATACAATACGCGGCCATACGTGCACGTCACGGTGCATCTATACATGTACAGGGTGATTCAACAGAAATGAATATATACATAAATGAAAATATATATATATATATATATATATATTTTCATTTATGTATATATATTATATATATTATAATCGTATTATTATTATATAGTATATATATCTTCGTTGTATATATTCGAACGATGGTGATTTCAGATCGTTGTCGTGTCATGGTTCGCGTTCGCGAGATATTCGGGAATATTGTAATATTTAGTTTATCGAAGAACACCGTGAAACAAATATATATTCGATCGTATATGTCTTCTTTTCATTCGAGCAACTGACAAACGTGAAATAATTGCTTTCTTCGTTTTTTAAAGTTACCTCAACTTACGTCGCTGAATTCGTCTCTTTGTATTATAGATTTTAACGATGCGCCACAGAGATACTGTTTCCAGACTGTCAAATGTACATAATTATTCAAAGAATTCTGTGAATTACAGAATAACAGAAAACGACGGATCGCCAGAAGGATAATTTGGATCCTCTTGCGCGCGTTTCTATTGGTCCTCTCTACTGGGTGGTATAGCCGTCACGAGCATCTTTCTGCCGGTCTGATATCTCGCTCGTGTTTGAATTACGCGGCCGCGCAGCTATCGTGGATCGTAAAAGACACATTGCGTGTCCAGCTCGTGGCGGCTGGTAATCGATGCCTCGGAATTTACGAGCTTTAATAACGTCGTTTTGCTCAGGTGGTCGAGGTACAATCACCGACGAGATTATCGAGATCGTCAGCCGGCGATCATGGTCGGACGAAAGCGGACCCGGGAGATGTTTCTTTTGCATTTTGACCGGTTCTCTCCTTTTCATTCTTGGTGCCTCGTCTTCTTTTTCTCAATCGCGAGTGACGCGCGTTTTTTTTCGCCGCGCCAGAATGAATCGACCGAAATAGCAGATCGATCGCTTCCTACGCTACGTGGAGCAATCCCGTTTTCTGAAGACTCTGGAAAATCTTGGAATTTTAAAACGTGTCGCGTTTCTTCATTTGACTTTTGTTGGACAAGCATGCAGTTATTTTCTAAAAACATGTGAGACTATAACACGTCGGTAAAAAAGAATTAACTTGAAACCTAGCTTTAAAACACTCCGTTGCAGTTTCCTTTATCTCGGTCACATAATTTGTCACGAGAAAGTCACTTTCAGATAACAGAGGGAGAACAAATTTCACTTTGCTTAGAATGAAATACTCTCTCTACCTAAATTATAAATTAACTCCTGACATGAAACAGTAGCTTCGTCGATCTTGATTGTCTTAGCGTTCACAGTTGCGCTTTAAATTACACGCGCTCGCGCAAATAGTCCAAATTTCACGCGATAAAAGTCGAGTGCCTGAAACCTGTAGCAGCAGTTTAAGAGCGTTTATAAATTCCTTCCTCGATTCATCAACAGTTCGCCCCGAGCGTGCAAGTCGCGTGGAAATTATTCATCGATGGTTTCCACCCTCTGTATTGCGGCACCGTGTGTCATTTTCTATGCATGCGAGGCCTAGGCTTACGCGTGCACGTGTGCGTGCATCTGCGAATAAGCCTGTGGATTCACGGCTGCGTGTAGAGAGAGAGAGAGAGAGAGATACGCATCGTCCACGATATTGTTGTCTTCCGATTACATCGGACAATGGGTCCATTTCCGGAAGTGGAGAGCGGAAATTGTGCCTCCCAGCGTGACAGTGGATGGCGTTACGTGGCCGCGTTCGGCGACGTCTTCGAGAGAAATGCAATTTCGGTAACCGCCAAGGAGGAAGCCGGAGATTGAACGCGATCTATTGTGCGCGATCGATGCGCGATCGGTCGATCGATCTTGTTCTCAGAAATTTTAGAGGGAAGTTTTATCGAATCGGTTTATTTCGACTGAAGGATTCGGGAACTTTAAAGCTTGGGACTTGCAATGCCGCGATTTAAGAAATTTAGGACAGTCGCATTTCTTTTTTTTTTCTTTGTATGTAGAAAAATTTAAAAGTTATATTTATAGTTGGAATTCCAAAATAATTTTTGATCTGCGTCAGGTATTGAAGTTGAATTCGTCAAACTTTTCAACACGTCTTTTTATATTGTGTTTCTTGATAAAAGATGGAAAAGATGTTTTAGAAACGCACCGCTAAATATCTAAAACTTTAAGTTGATGTTAATTCCGGATTTTCAAAAGTTTCGCAAGTCCAACGTCGATTTCTTTCTGCCGAGGATAATTTATATTTATTTTATTGTCATTCGCTGGACTATTCCGTAGCTGAAACACCTACCGGAAATCGAGTCGCTTTCCCTTTATCGATACGACGAATGAACGCGTTCGAATTTCCAAGGGGATCGAAGGAAAAAGGAGCCTAAGTATCTGTGTAAATGTCAGTGAGGCGGGTTGTTGTTCGTTTCTTACCGTAAGGTGCTGATTATGCGAATGACTAGGGGAAATAACCTCATCCGATAAATCAGTAATAGCATAGCTGTTCGACCGTGCTTCGATAATTTATACAGGAATTTCCGATTACGTCAATGTCTATTGATCTTAGGATTTGAATAACTGGTGTCTAGATTCTACACGTCTGGATAGCTAACGATACACTCATTTCTCGGAATAAATAACTTGTATTTATCTTTCTCTCGAATTTTCTGTAGGAATCACCGTGGAAAACCTACGCGCGTCAGCGACCAAAAGGATAAAGAATTCCATCAATAAGGGTAGATGTAATATAAATGATGGCGCGAACTTTGATTTCGATTTTTCATAAATTAACGTTAAAAGTACTCCGAATATAAAAAAGCACGCTTTGACGTACTATTTGTTACGACTCTTGAAAAGGACTCAGGAATTGGAGCGTTTAAAGCAAAGTAAATTTCGTTGCTACGGCGAAATTTCTCTGTCGAATGGTCAAGATCAAAAGACAGTAGCCACTGTTCCAATATTCCAAGCTAAATAGGAAGCGTTCGACAGCTTGCACAGCCACGTTGGTCCAAGTCAAACATCGAATAATGTTTCG
>KQ435867.1:331780-342018 GCA_001276565.1 Melipona quadrifasciata
GAAACGCGATCGTGAGAATGCGACGCGTACAAGGAATGAATTTTTATTCCCTCGGATACAGGTAGTGACAAGGCGAAAGCCCATTAACAGGAGGCTTCGCGTTCTTTTCCTACTTCCTCGGCAACGTCGCCGTCCAGACGTCGATTTCTTGCGGCCGGCTGGATTAACTAGAAGGCATTTAGCGCTCCGGCTAATTGCTAGCAAGTATTCCGTTCACGGCGCACGGGGAAACGTTTAATCGATTCGAGGGAATCGCGCGGCCGATCGCGAGTCGTTCATTGTCCGCGCGTCTTTTCGCTCCCGTTTTCGAACCCGCTGCTAAATTGGATTTAATTGATTTCAGAGCCGGCGCTCTGATTCCGCGCGCACCTGCGGAACCCGCCGCCGCCGCCGCCGCTGCACGCCCACCTCGTGCTTTTTCCCCTGTGCCCGGAAATATCGGAATCTCGTTGGATTTTTTTTCCATTTCTTTTTTTTTTTTTATCGAGAGAGAACTTTGTTGCTTTGTCTTGACGTTGTTGTTGCTTTGTTTCTTTTTCTTTGCAGTTGCATCTTAATTCTGAACATGCTATCAAAGATAAAAGTTTGGTTGTATATTGGAAAAGGTGGAGAAATCGAATCTTTACTTTGCTGATGGGTTTTATAATTACTAACAAATCTTTGATTTTCGGAGGAAAGATGGAGAAGATTTTTCCTTCCTTTTCCCCAAGATTTTGAAGCGAAATATAATTATCTTGTTGGAAAGTTTACCATAGTGATAATGAATATACAATAATATGTTATTATAACTTTAAATATGTGCAAATTAATTAATGTATTTAATATATATTAAAATGATATATAGTATGATATATAATAATTTTAATAATTGCTTTAAATGATAAATAGTGAGATAAAAACGCAACGCATATTTGACTGTTACAAGTACGTAATTTGATCTTCGACGAAATATCAATGAAAATACCTCGAAACGAAGGAAAAAGTGACGAGGTGGGTTTCCGGTGCAGTCGGCAGTAGCAAATGATAAAAATACGAAGCTAGTGACAATAAACACGCACAGCTTCAGACATTTCTCTGAGTCTGGTAGTACTCGAAGGACTATTTAGCGCTCAATTTCGTCGCACCTGGCAGGATCTTGGAGGATCGTGTTCCTTTATCAGCGTAAGTCGTTGCGTCGCGAGATCAAAGAAACATATAAATAGGTTCCGTTCTCTTCCGTCCTTTGAGCGAGAAATTTCTTGTATTATCGTCTGGATCTTCTTTCATTCCACTTTGCAGAGATGGCCGTGCGTTCGAGCCAAGTACCTACCTATGTTGTACGCTGAACGACGTTCACCCCCCCTAACCCATCCTTTGATCTTCGATAAAGTACGAAGAATTAATATCCCGCGTTTTTTTGTTTATCCCGCTGGAAACGTATATAAGTACGGCTCCGCATTCTGAATAATGCCGATCGAAAATTAATCGCGCAGCTATTCGCGAGTCACGTGTAAATTAATATTCCTTGCTCGCTCGCGTACATCGCCCCCCGATACAATTCGAATTCACGCGTCGATAAACGCGCACAATGCCGGTTACGTTCGCGTTTCACTTTTAAAAGTCGAGAATTTGTCGCAAGAACCAAGCGAAACTTTGAATTTTGCTAAAACTGCACAAGCTTGCCGGTGGATCGATCGAACTTGGAGCGGAACTCCCAAGCGGGTGTCCGCGTTCCAAAATCGAAGCAAAATCGGAACGAAAATGCGACCAACGAAAGGAAAGAGAAAAAGAAAAAAAGGAAAGAAAGAGAAGAGGAAGGAAAAGGGAGGAGAGAAAACAAGAGAAACAAGTGATATGAACCGTAAGCCGGGACTTACCAACTCGTCGAATCTCTCGGATTCCTTGAGCTTCTCGAAGGAATGGGAACGAGGGCTGAAACGGCGGGTCGGAGGAGGCTTTAAATCCAATCCCGCCACGCGGATTAATAAAAGGATTCACGGAGTTTAGGCCGCTCTTATTACTTTGGCTTTCTTGGACGTCTAGAAAGAACGAGCGAGAGAGAGAGGGGAGGGGTGGGGGTGGGAGAGAATTGCGGGGGAGGTTTTTACCCCTCGACCTCTCTTTATCCGTCAATATTAGTAACAGTGGCGTGTACCGCATTTAAGGACGTGTTTACAAGACCTTCGTGCCTGTCGTTCGCCGTGCAAAAGCCGAAAGTTACATTATTAAAGCGATATTAGCCACGGATATTGGAGACGGAGGGAACACGCCGCGCGAGGAATTTAAATGTATTTTCGATAATATCAAAGATTCAGGGAACTTTTAATTACTAAAGACTGTGCGGCTGAAGCATTTTGTTTCTCCCTTGTCGTTTATCGGACGGCGGAGAATTTTAGTCTTAGTGCGCAGTAATTTTTATCGGAAAGCTATCGAAACGCTGAAGGATCGTCGTTGCATTATTGGAGATTTATTTTATTAAAGCGTCGGAGAGAGATGCAAACGTTTGTCATCTCTCTTTTTGACGCTTAATTTGACTTTTAATTTTAATTCAATTCAATTTTTTCACCAGTTGTTTCGTTTAAATTTTTCTTCTGAATTAATCGCGTAAAGGGGAAATGAAGGAAAGTCTGGAAGTCTGACAGAAGGTCATTAAGAGGTTATGAAAAGTCATCAGAGTCACCGTAGCGCAAAGTTGCGCTTCTCGAGACAGCTTGAGAATAGTTATCACGATAATTATCGGCTTCGTATAGGGGAGTTATTCCCCTATTAAAAATTCCCCCAACTGTATTAACATCATACGCGTTTGAAGAGAACGTTTGTAGCTGTAGCGATTGTTATTAGAAAAAGAGCGAGATTAAATTTCCACGACACTCGTCGTGTATACCTGCTCAAACTGAATAATTAAAAGTTTGAATTAACTGCGTTCTGAATATTCCAACATGGAGTTCGTAATGTTATCGTCGATACACGCATGAACGTGAATATTAACATAGATTCTACTTCATTTCCGCTTCCTTCGCTCATCTTTTTAACAACAGACGCTTACGTTTTGCGTTGCTCCTGAGAATGCAATGGGCTTTTTGTGCATTTAAAATAATAGATACTGCGAGATGATAGCCCGCGGTGAACGTCTTTTCAGTTCACTGAAAAGATAGATTGATAAGTTATGTGCAACAAGGCATAAGTAAATATATATATATATATTGTAATGTTTAAGTACGTACACACACACACACACACACATATACGTACTTAAATTAATGTTTATATATATATACACTTAAACATAAATTTTTACCAAGACGGACATCCTGACTAGACTCACAATGCCAATGTAATTGCGGCTCGCAGGTGAAATCTGATATTAGTCCGCGGCGTAAAAACCGCGGGACAAGTACATTTTCCCTGTTATTATATCATTTTTAAAAGATGCCATTAAGATCTATCAGTTTAATGGTTATCTCGAGCATAATTGCCGGTTGCTCGGACCTTTCGATCACGGAGTCTATAATTTTAATTACAGATCTGCGCGGACGGCTGAAAAATTTCATCGTGGCATCCGAAAAATACAACGGGATACTAACAGTACACGCGTATCGACAAGCACGTTACGATCGAAGGGGGTCGAACGATCGCGCTGATTCCTCGAGCGCGATCATTCGTTCCGTAACGCGTTCTTCGTGGCAAGGAAAATTTTTTTAAATTGTTCCTTAAACCTAAACGTCGGTTTATTTCGTTTCCGACATTTGAAAATTCATAGTATCTCGTAACACAACGGTACGAGTTTATTTACTTTTCACTTTATGTCAGAATATCGTTCGAAATTAATTTTTACTATTTTTACATGAGAAAGTAGTACCTTTAGCTTTTGGCATCCATTATTCATCTGTGCTCGTTTAAAGAGGGAAAAATTAACAATAACTTTCTGCTTTTTTAATTGAGTTACACACCACTGAAAGATAAGATTTATAAATATAAAGGAAGCAAAGTTACAGTTTCCTTGCGAGAGAGAAGTGGTGTGTCTCGAGACAGTTGCGCAGTCTAATTTACTTTTAATTGTGCGTTTTGAAATGTTATATTCATTAAGCGGAGGTTTAAATAAAGTCGTTCGTCAGAAATTCTCGTTCGCGAGGCCGTCTTAATTAATCTGACCGAGCTTTGTGCTCTGTTCGTTTTACGATCTCGCTTTATCTTTCCTCCTTTTCCTTTTCCGTTTTGCTTCGTAAAATCCATGGAACTCGTATTTTTCGCAACTCTCGGGCCTCTCGATGATTAATAGCTGCTGGTTCTTCAATAGGGAAACAGGTTTCAAGATTGATTAGCTCAAGTTTAAATGGAGTGATTAAGGTGGGGAAAAAGGTGCAGCTAGGTGGCAGATAAAGGTTTTTCTGCAACCGGGCATGCAGAAAATATTTGATACCTCTGTCACGAGTAAAGACAGCGTGTAATTATTGTATTCGAGCTGTGAAAGCGTCGATGGAACGTTACAACGCCGGTTGAACGAAGATTTCATATTCCATTGATTGGATATCTCGAGGTTCCCTTTCCTTTACGGATTGTGGAAATTAATTGCCAGATGTAATGCGAATAGCCAGTTTCCTTTATCGAGGCAACGTGTAAAACGTGACAGGGGGAAATTCCTGTTTCATTCTCTCAGTTACAAAACTTTGGTTGATTACAAAAATATCGCGACAAATGCAGACAGCGGTATGTTCAAACGCAGAATGCAATTTTGTTATTATTTTTACTTCAATTTAATATTACAATTTTACATTTTAGAATACAAACAAAACAACCTGACACGAACGTACCTACACGATTTTCATTTTTTTTTCAATTTCTTACTTTTGAAAGGATATGTTACTCAATCGTTTCATTTGTCGTTTGAATTTTCGTATGCCAGTCTCACTCCAAGCAAAGACCTCTCAACGCTCTTTACCAGAAATTTGAACGTTAAACCGAAATTGCACGACGATTTTTAACAAATAGTCTCGAAAATTAACTCCAAAGGAAGAAAAGAATGGAGTTAAGAAGAAAGCTAGAAACAACTCTGCACTCGTTACTACTTCCCAAGCGCTGGAGAACGAAAAAGGGAGGAGGACAGCGTTGCTCGATGACCCATAGAAAGTTCGGTCTCGCGAGGGCCAGGCTGTCCGACGTTAGCGTCGTGACTCACGGCATTCTTCTCCCCACGAAAGCGTACGATAAACGGCCGTGTCCTAGCTCCGTGCCAAACTTCCCCGGACGAGGAAGCTCCGTGCATTCTTATTGTACCTCCTTCTTCCGCTTCTCGTCGCACAAAAACCATACGGTCTAGCGGGCATGTCTGGTGGGCAGCGAGTAGGCGCCAGGGTCCACCCCTTTCCGCAGCCCCGACCGGTGTAGTCTTGGCCCGTTTCACCCCCGTTGTCCCCCTCACTCCCTCCCACCCTCCTTCCTCCTTCTTCTCCTTTCTCCATGCTCGTTAGAGCGAAAACGTTCTCCATTAACGCCTCTTCCTCCTTTTTTCCTCCTTTTGTCAGTTGGCAGACGCGGCCGCGCCAAAGCGATATTAAAAACTGCCGCGCGCGCGTTCCAGCTAACCGCTTCACTCGCGCGAGCGAGGAATACGCGTTGGTAATTCTCGATGTTACCGGGCGCAGTTCTTTCTTCTTTTTTATTAGCGGGGGTAATCGAGAAAATCGGGCCTCCTCAGGTGCAACGCTGATGCAACGAAAATTAGCGATTGGTTGATTTGGGTCGCGTGATTCGCGAGGGGGCGTGGCGTACAGCTCGAGTAGGAGTGGCAATATCTAGTACCGAGCGATCGCGCCTATAGTTTGTTTCGTATCGATTCAAGTGTTTGCGTATCGATAAAATTTTATGGCAAAAAGGTCGTCTTCGTTTCCTAGTCGGAACAGTTGTTTCTGGCCCTTTCAGTGAGACGAATCGTACTGGTGTACAAGTCGTGCAGTTTTTTGTTTCTTTTCTTCGCTTCCTTCTCTCTTGCAAAGGGCGAGTAGCGTATCTGCCAGAGGTTTTTGTTCGTTTCGAAGAAGGGTTCGACGTTTGGAGGATTTCAGGTTTCTTTTTGAGAATTTTTCGGAGATGTACTCTAATTGCACGTTCGTTAAGTAGAGGTTAGGAGGTGGGACGCTATTTCTGTATATATAAAGAAACGTCACAAAGGACGGGTTAGTTCGCGAGCAATTTGTCGCCGCGTGCACGCAGTATCCCGTGGATCGAAACTGCGTCGAGAGAAATTGTCTTTTCTCTCTTGCGAGAACGACGGAAAGGATCCGGTCGAAGCAACGAGACAGGAAGAGAAGGACGCCGAGGTGAAGGAGAACGAAGGGTGGAAAAAGGGATGCGTGGGAGGAGGCTGCTCTCAGGAAGCGGTGGAAGAACCGCGTCGCGAACAGTGGCGGATATAGAGTGGCGGAAAGGCGAGAGACTCTATTGCTTCGTCGCGCAAGAGGGAAAAAGAGAAGCGAGGCATTGCAAAGTACGCGTGTCGCGCTTTGATATCCAGTCTGGCACAAAGAGTTGTCGCTTCGCGCGTAATGTAATTGCACGAAGGATAGGTTGGCTGTCTTCTACCTGGCGGAGAGGGCCGAGAGGAGCTACTACAGGGTGCAGGAGAGAATGGAAAATCGGCGGAGTTAGTTTCCCAATCGTTCGATCATTGTGCAAATGATTTTGGGGGCTTACGCAAGTAATCTTATTTTGCTGCAGTTCTTACAGCCATTTTGGGACCTTTCGGATGACAGCACAAGAACACCGCTTCGAAGCGTTTAGCGTATTTTGCACTCGTCACAAGGAGGACTGTGTCGCTCGACAGAACCGAGGATACTAAGGTCCTGAAAGCTAATGCGCGTTACAGACTGATTCATATTCTTATAATACCACGATCTCCGGCTCACTCGATACCAAGTTTCAACGATATCGCGTCCACGCTCTTGTGAAACACACTGCACGTCGGTGTGACATTTCGCTGGATTTTAAGTACAAGCATTGAGACATCGTTCGAAATTGGAGGAGGAGAACGGGGAATTCCACTCGTTGACAAGCAAGCAACAGCGCGATATTTGTCGCTCGTTCTTAAATGAAATCACGACTGATTTGCACGTCGCGGAGAGAGACGAGCAAAGACAAGAATGCTCGTAGGCTCGCGTGCGAGCGTCGATCCGAATGACGTGGCGCAGCGCGCCGCGACGGAAGAGGAGCCGATAAAGAGGGAAAAGGGGGAAGAAAGAGAAAGTCAACGACTTCCATCTCAATTACAGCAAAAATTCTGTCGAACAGAATTCCCCGGAGCGCCGGCACCGATTTCAAGCGACGCTCAAGAAACTCATTTCATAGCGTCGACGCTCGGCCCGGCACAAGAAAAAGAAAAGAAAAGAAGAAGAAGAAGGAGAAGAAGAAGGAGAAGAAGAAGAAGAAGAAGAAGAAGAAGGACAGGAAGAAGAGCAAGAAGAAGAGAAAGAAAAAGACTCGGGTCCGGGGCGACAATCACTTTAAACGGTCCCGCGTTTCTTCGAGCGGCGGCCGATTAAAACGTTTCCCGATGCTTGCGCGCGGAATTTTCAAGCGAGCACTTTCATTAAAAGCCCGACGACGATAACGACACCTCTCCGCCCGGCCAGTTTTATTCGCTGTCCGTCCTCGACAAAGGGACACGTGGACCGGCGAAGCGAGCCGCGTCGCCTCGTTTCTCTCCCTGAGCGTCGACTCTGCCATCGGGACACGCTGTCTGGAAGTTTCTTTCGTTCGAGATGTTGCGAGACACGTTCTCTGCAATCCCGCGGAGAGTTGCTTCTTGCGTACCTGTCTCGATGAGAAAGAAAAAGGGTTGGCTGAGAAAAAGGGGTTGCGAACGCTCCAAATATACATATATATATGTTGATTGGGTTTTCTCTTTCTTGATCTGATTAACGCATTTGAGAAAAGTCTCAAGATGTTAAGAAATTCGTTGTACGAATTTTTATTCGTGTGAATAAAAATTCGAAAGAGAATCACGTTCTGGAGCCGCAAAGGAGAAATTTTCCCCGGAAAGGGAAACGGAAGGGGAATCGATGATCCGCGATATTCGCCGGAGCACGTCAGTGGGAAAATAATTTCGCTTCGACAGCGGCGGCGGCGGCGGTGGGTTTCGGTGGGAAGGGCATGCAGGCTCGTATTCACGGCGGCGTGGTTCGAGCCCCCTGTATTTAAATACATCGGGAAAGATGGAAATGTATTTAGACGACAGCTCCTCGTGAAAGGAAAATAATTTGACATATTTTAAAAGTTGGAATACTGCTCGAACTTCTAAAGCCGTTCCCGACTTCCTCGCTTGCCGGGGCTCGGCGAAGGGTGGCGCACGGCGGCGGGGTCGCGGCACGGGGGCGGCCGCAGCCCCACGACGGTGCCAAGTAATTTTAAAGCGATTTTTACCGAAAGAAGTTCGGATTAATTGAGGGCTCGCTCGATCCCCGCGAAACGATTAATTTTCTGTAATTTTCTGGAACTACGTCGGCGCCTCGGAGACCTGGCACAGTTTTAAGGAAAAACGGTTCAACCGCAACATCTCGCGCATCGTTAGTAACGATTGCGTACGTGCGAGTCAAATTCAGTTGTTCTTGCTCTAGAAATGTGCGCGTATCGAAGGATGTGAAACGATGTAACGAGGATGAATGAAAATTGACGGCGATCGTCAAAGTGCGGGGGAAGGTTGAATTGCTTTGAATGAAAATCCACGTTCCCCGCGAAATTATCCGTAAACAAAACGGATACTTACCCCATAACCTCCAAATCTCGCAAGAAACTTCGCGCCGCGCGAACTCCGCCGCTAAAGACACTCAAATTATCCGGCCTTCGTTTTCAACCCCCTTCTCAGCCACCGGCTCGACAAATACCGCTGTTCTCCGTCATCGCCTCTCGGCGAGACAAACGCCCACCTAACTGCGCAACAAAGACGCACCGGCAGCCGCGCGGAGAGTGCCTGAAAGAAGCCAGACCACCGCGACACCGCGACACCGACGGAGAGAAAAAAACCAATCGTCGTCGCGAGTAAAAAAAAAAAGAAAAAAAAAAAAAGAAAGAAAGTGAGAAAAAGAAAAGAAAAAAAGGGAGAAGTAAGAAGCGGGGTGAAAGACAGAAGAGGCAGAAGAGGAGAAAAAAAAAGGAAAACAGAGGGAAAGAATTTCCATCGGCGGTGCCGGAGCAACAGCCGCGTTTAGAGGGAGAAGGAACCGTCGAGGAGATGGTGAACAGGGGGGTGGGTGGGTGGCAAAGCGAGAGGGGGAGGAAGCGCGGTTACCGTGGCTTTATCCTCATTCCGGCAGGGGCGTAAAAATAACGAACGAACTGTCTAGGTGAGCGCTTTCGCGGGTGCGGCCCGGGGCTATGGGAATCGGTTGTACAGCCCAACCACCCCTTCCTTCAGAGTCAGCCCCCCCCACCCCTCCGAAGCCGTGTACGCGGCCCGGCATGAATATTGCCAATTTACGGGTGGAGGAACGTACGGTTCTCACCTAACCTCGCTCCGTTCCTCCGTTCCTCCGCTACTATGCTTGCCATGTTCTCTCTCTTTATCTTTCTGCTCCTCTTTCTCTTTCTCTTCCTCTTCCTCCGTGGGTTCCATCGCAGATCCCGGCCAGCATCACTCTCACCCCTTCCCGTTCCTCTCTTCCTTTTGCACCCCCTTTTTCTCGTTTCGTGCCTCTGTGCCGCGCACATTCTCTCTTTCCACCTAGGAGAAAAGAGGCGAACGAGCGAGAGGAAAAATCGGAGGCACAGAGCCCCCGTATAGAGAAGGAGAAGCGAGCGGAGTCGAGTCGAGTCGGGTGAGCAAGCGAACGCTTGACGCGATATTGGAAAATGGCGTCGATGTGTGCGCGCGGAGGGTACGCGAAAAGAGAGAAAGAGAGTTAAAGAGAGAGAGAGAGAGAGAGAGAGAGAGAGAGAGAGAGAACGGAGGTGGAGGGTGGTTTCACCCCCCGACGTTCTTCCCGTTCTTTCTCTCTTTCTGCCATCCGCGACACGGCCCTCGCGCTCTCTTTCCCACCCTCCGCCACCACCGCGAAAGGGAGAAGGGGGTAGTGGGGAAAAATAAAATAAATTGCTCAACATATCCAATAAGGTGGCAGAGCCGTTGCCCGGGCGACGCCGACTCACTACTCTCCTCTATGCTTTCCAGAGAGAACCGAGAGATGTTCTTTCCCTCTTCACCTCCCGCCCTCCCCCCGTTCGACGTCGCTCCACTCTTCGCCCTCTTTCTTTTTCCTTCGACCGCGCCG
>KQ435867.1:342084-354218 GCA_001276565.1 Melipona quadrifasciata
TTTCTACTGGAGCCGCTGCTCCTCTTACTACTACCGGTCCCGCGATTCTTCCAGTCCTTTCTTCCTCTCGATTGTTCGTCTTCCTCCGTGTCAAGGACCTCTCCCCGTGTCGTGCCGTAACTTGCCGCCGAGTTCGACCACGTCAGAGAGAAGAATGGAACTGGAGAAGAAACGAATCATAACACCGAACCTACGCGAACCTCCTGTCTCGCTCTTTGCACACCCTGTACACTCTCTCCGTCCATTGTTTCTGTCTTCTTCCTTCTCCTCTTCCTCCGTCACCTTCCTCCGGTTCCAGCGTCTGCAGAACGTAACCAGAACCACCCTTCTTCCTCCTTCGTTTCCATTCCTCCCTTCTTTTTCCTTCTTTTTCGGCGCCACCGCATAATACGCGCGCGATAGCGAGCTATTGGATCGCCGGGACCTCCCTGTCGATATTACCATACATATAGGACGGCCTCTGTTACAACCCTCTGCCTGCCCCCCCTCTTCCCGCAACGAGATTCGCCCCGAGATTTATCTGGCTTACGTGCACGTACAGGTGGGCTTCGTTCTTCCTTCGACCCGATTCCTGAAGGAAGGAAGGAAGGAAGAGAGAGAGAGAGAGAGAGCGGAAGCTCGCCCTTTCGGAATAATCGATGCTCGCGTACCTCTGCCAGCTTTCCAGAGCTCGAACTCCAGAGACGATCGGGAAATCGTTATCCTCGGCGAGATGCCGCGAAGCTTCGCTACTCGCGACATTTTTCTTTCTTTCTCTTTCTCCTTCGCTGTTCTTCGCGGCGTTTCCTGTTGCGCCGCGAGCGGAATCTCAACGCGGTGGTTGTGCACGGAATTTCAAGCTGATTTCACGAGGACGAGTTTTTGGGATCATTCGGGTGGCAGTGGTTTTGTTTGGAGTTTGAGAAGAGCACTTGTCCCGGCGGAAGGGAAGAGTGTTGGAAAGTTTCGCGATGAAGATCCGCTCGGTGGAATTGTTAATCCAGACACCGTGGATTTCGATGCCTTCTTTTTTCAGAAAATTAGGCGCCGCAGACACATATCTATTAGGTTTCCATTTCTTTGGTTGAGTATATATAAATGCGTTCGAAACTTTTTTTGTTTACATTACGAGAGAATCCCTCCGTGAATTCAAAGCATTTCGCGCAATTCGGCGTGAAAGAAAGTTCTTTTGCCGCGTGACAGTAAGAACTTAATCCATATATTGAAAAGACCAAGTATCAAAGAGAAGAGTAGAATCAATGAAAATATTGAAGAAAATTCCAATCTTTCGCCAAATACAAATTCCCACAAACGCCGATCAAGGAAACTCTTGGCTGGCAGAAAAATACCCGCCCACGTGAACGAACGACACACGCTCGACGAACCCGATGGGAAAAGAAAAATGAAACGTCCACCGTCCAACAAGGTGCACGCCTATCTGGCTGGGATCACCTTCTCATTTCGAAGCAATTAAAAACAATGAATACAAGTCGAGCAAACGATGGAAATAATTACACGTGGCGCGGACGACGCGACCATAATTCTCGGGTCGTTCGCTGTCCAATACCCGGACGACTTAACGATCTTGTCATTTCTTCGACGTCCCATCTTTGCTCGCCGGTTAATTATCAATCAAGGTGTTCGTCGCGAAACGTTGTCGCGTGTTCCGTACGAAATCGCATCGTCACGATGGAAACAGAACCGCCTTTCTTTCTTTCTTTTTTTCCTTTTTTCCTTCTTCGCGATCATCGATCAGAACACGGCGAGTTTGTTGCATCAGGATCCATATTAATCGTGGACGAATGACATGGACTCTCGCTTGAAAGTCTCGCGATACTCTTTATTTCTCTTTCTTTTCTTTTTTTTAGTGGCTCTAGTGGAATATTCGATAAAATTTAAACTTTCAAGCAACAAAATTTTATAACACACAACGTGACGTTAAGAGTTATTTGAGTTTGAATTTCTGAAACAAGTGTAAACAAGTGTAATACCACGACTTTTCCACGATTGAACAAAATATTATCAACGAAACTTTACAAGTCGAACGTTGTGTCGGCATGTTAAAGTTACACGTCACGTGTCAATAGAAAAATTTTACGATCAACTGAATTTTGCTACTTGCAAATCACGAAAGTAATTATACAGAGGTAAATGTGCGCACGAAATCGGCGGGAATTTTTGAGAAAACCTGGCAACTACTTATTAGCGAAGATTTCTGAGGAATAAAGATTAATTGGTCCAGTTGGACAATTATTTTGGATGATTGATGGATTCCCGTCTTCGATGCTTTGGGAAATGCAGCTTCGGTTTGTAACTTGGCAATTTAAAAATCATCGGAACAAAGTCCACTGTTATTCCGGTATAATAACTGGGTATGTATATGTAAATTACTATGCCCATTTAAAAAGCAATTATACCTTGGTAGATATTTTGTATGTAAATTAACAGTCGTATTCCCATTACATTAACGAAGATAGTTGAGCGTATGCATTAAAACCATTAATCATAGGTACAAATTTTTCAGAACAAGTGAAACAAAATAAATCGCATGAATATGTTAATGTAAAAATGAATAAAGGATTGCTCGAAGACTGTGTGCTCGACTCTCCAACGCGATCAATTCCTCGAATCTGGAATAGATTTTTTTATATCATCTGTTTCTGTCGAAGAGAAAATAGAAATAATGCCTTATTAGGGATACTCACGAGTGGTATCGTTTCTCTTTTTCAGATTTAGCCATCCAGTGACAATAATTGAAATAAAATAAAATTATTGCACGATATGAAAGAAACGATGTTACTTGTTGGGTATCCATAGTAGAAACATAGCGAAGGTGTCTGGACAATAATTATGTTTACTTGGATGATAAAATTGAACGATTCGTAAAAAATGGAGCTGATCAGTTTTGCGATGCCAGATTCACGTTGCGCAACATATTCTTATTATCTCTGTAAAACCACACCTGCACGAATGCGTAGAAACGCGTTGCACAACGAGAAATATATCTATTACGTTACACGCGTTACGCAACATTCTTCTTCCGAGTACTCGAGAAGAAACGTTCCATAAAAATATTTTGTTACGCGTTCGTCCCGTTTTATTGCACGCCCAACTGAAACGTCCAACGCGAAACCGATTTCTCGATCTTGTCTCGAAAACAATCAAGCGTCTGCCACTCGCGATGAAACGCGTTAAAAAAGTGAAGAAAAAAGAAAATTCAACGTCGTGGTCCGCGAATATTAGGAGGCGTGAAGGTAAGAGCGAAGAGAATCGCGGGAAAGGGGGGTGGAGGGTGGACGGTAAGACGAACGAGGCGAGGCCGATTACGAAATTTCCATGGAATTTGTGGACGGTAGCCGAGGCGCGGGCGCGTGTTCACGGTGTAACGATAATGCATGCTCGTATGCTGATAGACACGTGGGTGGGTCGGTGGGGGGCGGGAGCGGGGGCGCCTCGGAGCCGGTGCACGAGTCGAGAGATATCTCTCATTATGCATTCCTTTCAGGCGGCCGTCATTATTTTACATATTGCAGGAGGAGGCGTACCGACTGCCTTTGCCAATTTTTCCAGCCGGGCAAAAAGGAACGGCCGGCAATTTGGTCTGCGGCATGTGCACGCGCATCATCCGGGGTACCGGGGTACCTCTAACAGCGTTCGTTGGAATTCAACCGTTCGCGTTGCGATCGCGTTTCCTTCCCGCCGGGCTGCAATTAAAATCCCCGAGGGGAAATCGTCGTTAGTCTTTGACGATAAGCAAACCGATCGACACGCGGACAGGATTCTTCGAGTCGGGTGTACTTTGAGTGTCTTCTTTGAGAGTCTTCGTACCGGCGGGAAATTTTGAACCCGGCGTGTGCTGTTGCATGCTTACTAATTTCCAACTTTATTTTTGTCGCAATAAATTAAAAATACAGTCGAAATATGAAAACTCCGTGTAATGCATTCTCCAATATTTTCTGCGAATTTGCACGAAAATCCGCGAATCTGTCTGCTAGCTTGGAACCAGAAAGATTTAGGAAGTTTTGTGGTTTGGTGAATGGATTACGAGCGACGAATGAAAGAGTTTGTAAGTTTTTTTCATTTTCACTGCGAAGAACGCAGATAAAATAATTCACTACGCAGTCACGTCTGGAACATGTACGGCTACTGGAAAAAAGCTCGACGTAATTTTGAAGCGTTCGAAAGCAAGTGCATAATTAATAGCGCACATTCCGAGGCTCTCAAACCGAAGCCGAAGGCAAGAACCAGCTAGAAAGAGTGCTTGTTGCACCGCTCGAACACCTGTGCAAACAGCGCGTAATAGTGTGAAACGCGCGGCCAAGTGTCATAACCGTGAGCAGGCTGATAAATGAAAATCTTGCTTCCTGCGCCGTTTCGTATTTACAGAATCGTCCAACAATTTGAACTTTCTCGTTTTTTTTTTCAACGAAAGAAGAAAGAACAACCGATTCTTTCACATCACGAAACAATTTTAACATCCTTGTCAAAAAATAGAGAAATTCCAAAGGAAAGCACGCTCGAACGCGATTTCAACGAAACGACGCGAAAGGGAAGAAAGTAGGTACGGAAGAAGGAAGAGGCTAGTTTTGATTCATCCCCAAAATAATGCGAACAAGAGGAGAGAAGGGATCTTAAATTGCGAAAGAAAGAGGGAGAGACGACACCTTCCTCGACACCTTTCAGCAGCGCGCGTGTCCGCGTCGACGAGGAGGCACGCCGCGACGTGGAACGGGAATTCGTGGCAGATTAGTATGGCGGTGGGGACGCAGAATGCAACGCCCGTGAAAAAAGAAAACGGCGACCGTTCGAGCAAGGGTAGCCCCCAAACCACGCCTCGTACGTGAGGCATGCGTTCAAGATACTCGTTCGGATAAAGAATGCTTGCTTCCGATTGGTCTCTGCCCAACCACCCCCTCGGGCACCCTCTCGATACAACACCGTGTGCACACACACACACACACACATCTGCACACGATCTCACCCCCGTCAAGCGAGCCGTGTGTGCCATAAAACTTGCAAGGTTTCCACCCGTGGTTTGCCTTTGCCTCTGCACGGAATTCTCGGTAGCTAAGCTACCGATGTACATACGCAAGCGTGAACATAAGTGTACACGCGCATACAGGCATATATTTCCAAACAGCGTACAAGCGGACGACGCGATCCGTGTTTGGTGTGTTTCGTCTCTCACGGCGAAGAAGTTTCGACGAAGCGACCTCTCCTTTTCTTCGCGGATTCTTCGTACGTGGCCAAGGGGAAGTCGTACGTGTGTAATCTGCGCAAGTCAGCCACCCTCCGTGTGTTAGACTCCACCCTGGCAATCAATCAAATACACCCTGTGCCCCGCGCACCGTCTCCGGCACAGCCAACCGACTCGTTCGAGACTCGTTCCATCGCCGAAAGATAAACCCTCCGCGCCTGGCTGCCGCGCTATCATGGAAGAAAGGAACTCGCCTCCGATTGATTGCCAGATCCCGTGGATCTCGAGCGTCTTTTTCGTGGGCGGATGGTGGGATTTTGATTTTCGTTGCGATCGAAAGTTTGAGAGTGATTGACAGAGTGCGGGACGAGCAGACGTCCGGCAAAGGAGAGCTCGCCCCCCCCCCCTCCCATTCACACGAGAGAACGAGATAAATCAACATTGCAGGGTGGAATTAACCAGCGTCCCTCGCAAGTATGATTCAGTGCAAACGAAGAAGAATTACAGCCAAGTGGCGAGATCCTCTCCACGATCCTTTATGAAATCTCGCGCGGCGGCGGCGGCAGCGGCGTCGTCGTCGTCCCTCGGACGAAGCAACAGAGGACTTGGGCTCGCGAGATTCGCCTGGGCAAGCGTTTCCTCGAGTGGGCCAATCGAAGAGTACGGTCGTTTTCGCAGAGGGTACAAAGTCGCCGTCTCTCACCTGGGAGATGGGGGTGGCGAGCCACTCGAGACCACCCGGCTTCAACCGGAGGAGACGGAGGCGAGAAGAAGCAGGGCGAAAGAGCAGAGAAGCAAAAAAGAAGAAGAAGAAGAAGAAGAAGGAGGAAGAAGAGAAAAAAGGAAGAAAGAGGAAAGAAAGAAAGCGAGGAGGGAACAAGTGGCCAGGTAGAGTCTCGCCGTTGAAGCGGTCGAGTGGCGTCGAGTGTGGAAGCGGAGTGGCCAAAGGCACACAACCATGGCCCTCCCCCCTCCCTCTCTCTCTCTCTCTCTCTCTCTCTCTTTCATCCGTCTCGAGCTGAAAATCGATAGCTGGAAAAAGGGTTAAAATCCACCCCTGCCGCGAAAGAACCTGACTCAGGGGTGGACTGGCTCGACTGGAGGCGCTCGAGCGCGGGAGAAAGAGTGCCGGAACCGGCGAAAAGAGAGAAACGAAGAGAGGGAGAAAGAGAGAGAGAGAGAGAGAGAGAGAGTGAGGGAAGAGAGCTGGAAGAGGTTGAGGCGGCGCGACCTCGATGAAACGAGATTTACATACCTAGGCGTGGTGCTGCCTACTCTTTCAGGGAGCCCCTTGTTAGCCGAAACTTGCCTCGTCTGCGCGATCCCGCGCTCCTGGCTTTTACCGCGCTCAAACATCGCCGGTCGTTAGCGGGGAAAAACTCGCTGCGAGTGGAAGTTCCTCGAGCCCGAGGTCCGCGTCCGAGTGAGACGGGTGGAAATTTTGGCGGGTGGCGTTGGCCGCGACGCGCCTTCTCCATCCCTATCGCGACACGTTCCCGTTCAGATTGCTTTGTGCTTCGTCGCAACACACACACGCACGATGTTGATGAGACGATACGCGGATAGTTTGTCTTGAGGGATAAAGAATCTTCAAAAAAGTTAATTCAATTGAGCGTCAGACGCGTTTAAGCTTTCGATTATACGTTGAAGAATCCTTACGATAGCTTGGTTAAGGTGTTCAAGTGACGTACTTATCTTGATAAAAGAGGTCACACACACACGCGCGAGAAATGGATCGATTATTTCGTATTTTATAAATAAACAATTCACGTGATTACGTTCTCGTTAAAATAAAAGCAGAACTGTCAATGCGCAACAACCGAGAAGAAAATCGAATCGTACAACGACGTTCAAAAAAAAAAGAAGAAAAAAAGGAAGATGTAATTGATTTAAGGAACTTGCGTCATAAATAACGCAAAGACCGACGTTTATTGCCTCTTTAACGAGATTGGAGGAAAATAGATTCGAGGATTTCGTTTGTTCGGGAATTCCAGGCAGATTTTCTATCGTGGTTCCGGCAAGAAAATAGAAGAGCGGAATAGAATAAAGACGCCCGGGGACGAAGACGGCGTGCGCGCGGGCCGGAAGCTCGCGGAAAATTGGAAAATAATAAATTGCCAAACTACTTTAAAGAAATTAGCGAGGTCCGCCCGGATGTTCCCCCGATGGAATTTTTTTCCCGCCATAGCCCGCGTAAACTTCCGTTCTAGTTGATATTGATTAATTTGCTTAAAAAGTTCCTGGCTACACCGCCAGTTCCTCGTCTTACTCTGCCGCTCTTCTTCCTTTTTTTCTTCATTCCGTCGTTCTCTCCTTTCACTTTCACTTCTCAATTTCGTCGTTTTCACTTATTTTTTTCTTTTTTTCGAATAACATCGCGCGGCTCGCAAAGCTGGAGAGAGAGAGAGAGAGAGAAAAAAAAAGAATTATCGTTGTAGCTATTGTTAGTGGGAGAATAATGAAAGTAATGAAAAATTTGACAACTTCCGAGCGATTTAAATCGGCGCTGTTTCGTCCCGCTGAAATTCGAAATATACATTTTACAAATCCGTCCCCGCGCGAGAATGAAATTCCATCACGCGCAAATGAAATCGCGCGCTAAATTCCGGCTTTGGTATCCGATTTTGTATTTCGAGCAAGCACACGTTGACTTTTAAATAACTCGCGTTAATCTCGGAAACACTACCGCGGAATGTAATAATAGAATTAAAGTGAACGGAAAAATTGAAACTTTGAAATTTTGAAGTTTTCCCTCTTCTTCCTTTTCGCTTTTTGCACGTTTCTAATCCCCGAACGAAAGAGTCGAGAGTCGAGCCTGAATTTTCGTCATTCGTGCTTTGTAATGACGGTGTGCAAGCGGAAGGAAATTTTATCCTCTGTGGCCACGTTTTAATCTCGCGAATAATAGCAGAGACCAGGTACAGAAGTGTGGTACCTCGTTTGCGCAGCTTCGTCAATTTCTTCCCGCTTTTCCTTTCGTCCACGTACCACGTGTTTTCCACCGAGAGAGAAAGAAGCGATAGACTCGAACGTTCGAATAAAAATATACGTGGCAGCCGTTGTTCCACGCTCACCGGGATTTATCCGCGCGCGTGCTAAGCGCAAAGGTAAACGAAAGAATAAGGAAGAGAGCGAGAGTTGCCCGCGGCTCGTTTCGTTTCTGTCACGGTGAAACTCTTCGACGCGCCGATTTAAATCGATCGAGTCGTTCGCTCTTAATTTTACCACAGCGTGTCTCGTTCACCTTCTTAATACAATTCATTTATCCCGATTCGTTTTTTCTTCCGATTCGCGCGTCGAGATAATGAAGCGGGGTGTACGAACTCTCGGCGAAATTAACATTCAACGAGTTGCCCTCGTTCATTGTTGCTCTTTCAATTCTAATTCCAGCGCGTGAATTTCGTACGCAATACGCACGAGGTAATCTGATTTCACTGTGCACGACCTGTTTCGCTTCTCTTGGAAATTAATCAGAGTTGATCATTTCAATTTTTGATAATAACGCGACAAAAGAAACACAAGTTATATTATATTGTTTTATTATATTTTTCGATGTACAGTTCTTTTGTAATTCAAAGTTTCTCTGATTATGTTGCAATTAACGTGTTTAATTATTATTAGTAATAGAAATTGTTTCATCAATTGAAGTTGATCATTTCAATTTTTGATAATCACGCAACAAAAGAAACACAAGTTACATTTTTCAATACACAATTCTTTTGTAATCCAAGGTTTCTCTGATTATGTTGCAATTAACGTGTTTAATTATTATTAGTAATAGGAATTGTTTCATTAATTGAAGTTGATCATTTCAATTTTTGATAATCACGCAACAAAAGAAACACAAGTTACATTTTTCAATACACAATTCTTTTGTAATCCAAGGTTTCTCTGATTATGTTGCAATTAACGTGTTTAATTATTATTAGTAATAGGAATTGTTTCATTAATTGAAGTTGATCATTTCAATTTTTGATAACGCAACAAAAGAAACACAAGTTATATTATATTGTTTTATTATATTTTTCAATGTACAATTCTTTTGTAATTCAAAGTTTCTCTGATTATGTTGCAATTAACGTGTTTAATTATTATTAGTAATAGGAATTGTTTCATCAATTGAAGTTGATCATTTCAATTTTTGATAATCACGCAACAAAAGAAACACAAGTTACATTTTTCAATACACAATTCTTTTGTAATCCAAGGTTTCTCTGATTATGTTGCAATTAACGCGTTTAATTATTATTAGTAACAGGAAAAAGCATAATTTAATCACAGTCGTTTTCACTTCTGTCTCGTCACATTCATGAAACAATACCACTTTCTCTCGACGTCGTACGAACCAACAACTTCAACAACACTCGACGTTAATCCACATTAAACGAGCCTGTAAATCCTGTGAACGTTTTCCACAACGCGTTAGGGAAGAAATCTCTGAGAAATCGCTGCTGGAATTCTCGCTCTCTGTCGATCCCACGTTCGACGCCTGTACCTGCGTACAGGCCGGAGGAGGGGAAGAAAAAAAAAAAAAAGGAAAAAAGGAAGGAACGACGAAAGAAGAAAATAGCGGAAACGTAATTACAACGATGGCTGGCTATTATTTTCGAGCGAAAAAAGATCGGCCACGGCCATAATTTAATACGCATTTTCAAGGGCACCGTGCGTCACGCGATAAGTCACGAATTAACGTATCGTATATATATTAAATAGTAATGATGTCACGTTGCATCAGGCCAGAGACGGCTGCGGCTCTTCCTGCGTGGCCTTTCATTTCGTGGCCATTTTAAACGCACGCTTCGTCGCTTAACCTCAACCCCCTCCGGACGATTTGTGCCCGGGCCCCTAAACGGTTAAGCGATCAGCCAGCCCGTGAGGAAACCGCTCGCTGCTCCGGTGCTCGATGAATCGGAACCATTCTCGTTGGATCCGCGTGACATATGCTCGGCGAGCGTGAAAACACATCCGCGTGCGCGCGTGCGAGTGGAAAACCGGACGCAGAAGCGCGGCGCGCGGCGTCCCTTTAACGAGGCGACAACGAGAACAAGACGCGAGTTTCGAACGGTCGAGCGCGATAATTGCTCCAGAAAACAATTAGCACGACCTACCGATTCGTTCTTCGTTATCGGGGGTACTCGTTCCTTTCGCGCTTCGGCTGCTGCTTCTTTCATTCCTTTCTTTCCTTTTTTTTTTTTTTTTTTTTTTTTACGAATTCGGTTCCTGACGAGTGGTACGATGTGCAAAGTATTACACACGGGGTTTTAGATTTTTTTTGTTGTTGTCGTTGAAAAGATTTAGCTAGGAGATACGTGACGCTGAACTTGTTTTTCATTGTTTCACGTGTTTATAAAAGTGTGATATCGTAGAAATGGAACGCGGACTTTGGTAAAATATAATTCTAACATCTGTTGCGGACGTTATACGTATCAGTTTCTCTTAAATAGAATTAGAAATTAGATTAATTTGTCATTTGTTAATAATTTGCGCCGTGCGCATTAAATATTTGGATGGTTGTGTTATTCTCAATATAAAAAAGAGATCCACTTGTGTCATAAAATTCATCTCGTTAATACAAATTTAAATTAATACAAATTGTCTGCCGAAGAAACTACCCTCGTAGATCGAAGAAACGTAGAGCGAATTCGTGCGAGTAATTAGACGAATGTAAAAACACACGCGAGGTTAATAAGAAAAATCCAGCTCGCCGACGAATCTCTCCGAGCTGTCGAAGCAAACAGGTTCGAAGCGATAGCCGCGGCGTGCCACGTTCGTTACTCTCGAGGCCAAATTTCTTCGATCCACTCGACCTTGGCCATGGAGAAAACGAACCAGGAGCCAAACAATTCACCGAGCCGCAAACTCGTTACTCCGTTCCGCGGAATGGCTCGAATTACCTGGCAAGTTGGACCGTTGGTAAATGACCGTGGCTGGTTGAACAACTCGAGCCCTCGAGAGAGAGAGAGAGAGAGAGAGAAAGAGAGAAAGAGAGAGAGAGAGAGAGAGAGAGAATGTCGGTGACAGCGGAGAGAGTCGAATCCGCGGCGCCGCGCGGCTCGCGCTCTCCTCGTGTAAAGTTAACGAGGCAAACTTTCGCATGAATACGAAAGTGGGCCGACCCGCGTATCGTGCGTCGTCCATTTATATTTAAGGCGCGGCTGCACTAGCTAGATTGTATGGTTATGGCCCACAGTGCTCCCAGGGTGGAGATGCCTGCGTTACGGTTGATTAAGAAACGATCGTGTTGACAACGATAAGGGACGCATCAACCCTTTGGTAGCGGTTGAGTTGGAAAATTTTCAGGTCATGCGAATGTCGATCAAAGTCAAAGTGGATGTTATTGAAATGATTTTGAAAGATAATTCATTTAAAGTACTACGATGTATTCAGTCGCTACGTTGGATTTTAATCAATAATAAAAAAATTCGGCAGGTATAAATATTATTCAAAGTCACGTGTCGAAACCACGTCAAGCCAGTTACGGTGATTCCACAGCTGTTAGAAATGACCAACTAGTATTTCAATATATCATCGCTACGCAGAAGTAAAAGTCTAAAAGTAACAGTAGTTGTTGGATTTTCATCAATCGCAGACCACCAACGTCTTCGCAAGAAATTTGACAAGTATAGATACTCAAAATCATCTCGAAACCGAGTGAAACCAATTACGACGATCCCAGAGTCGTTAAAAATTTCGCTACGTAGAAATGAAAATCTAAAAGTACCGATAGTTGTTGTATTTCGATCAATCTCTCAAATTTACCACCGTCAGAGTTCTCAAGAGTTCTTCCCGAAAATTCTCGCGAGCAAATAAAACGTCTGCGTCGGCCAAAGTACCAAGATTTCTCTCAACTCATTCGCTCAAGGGTGCGTCCTAACGTGATGCACTGACGCGTCGCGTAATATTAAAAAATAGTGTCGTTAATTATCGCGGATTAATGATGGAGCGTCGCGATATCCGT
>KQ435867.1:376692-390314 GCA_001276565.1 Melipona quadrifasciata
ACCGCCTAAGTAAAAATCAATAATTCCTTTATCGTACAAATTAACGTTAAGCATATTCCACCCTCGTATACAGGCTCTGCAGAGCCAACGTTACACCGTTTCCTGCCTTCGTATCCTGCATAACATCACCAGCTCCTCCCCTGCCCAGTCTTGACAGTCCCTCTGACTTTTCCTCTCCAGCCTTCCTTCTTACATTCTCTTTCGCGCAAATTGCCATTTCTGGGATATTTGCTACATCTCACCAACTCAGAAACACAAGTATTGTAATTTTTGTAAAAAAAAGAGAGATGCGTGGAATTTACTTCAGGATCGTGTTATAAGAAAAAATAGAAAAGACGAGTGCCTTGAGAAAGATTCTCTCGAATCGAGCACTCGACGTCGGCAATAAATCGAGTTAATGACTAAGCGAAATATTATATTGACAGAGGGACAAATTTTAGTATCGAGGCCAGTAAAAATCTATTGTATTCCTGCAATCTTGCTACTTCGCCGTTTGTCTCGCGCACAACGTTATTACTGAATCACAGTCTTTATCCGACGACCCATGCAGAACATGTGCACGAATTGTTAAGTTTCCGCGGCAAGCGACTAGAAAACTATTCAATTTTTTCACCGGCGGAGTATCTTAATCGCGGAACGTGGCGACCGCACGGAATCGTATTTCTTTCCGCGGTAAAAAATTGCGGGGCCGTGTTATCGGCTTGTTAATTCCGATAAGCGTTCCTCTTCTTTATCGTCCGCTATTACGGCGAAGGGCTACGAAGCGCCGGGGGTGAGAGATTAACGAAATAAATATGACATCGTCTTGAGCCGGGCGATGTGCGCGCGCGCGTTGTTTCACGCTCCACGCGATAACAAAGCGCTCGCCATTAATTACCGCGGTCTGAAATTATTTAACGACTTTCCTTCAGCCGACCGTCGGCACGCAACACCGCCACCCGCCGACTGATCGAGCTAATTCCCCGCGCGATGTATCAGTTTATGAAATTCCCGTGCGTTTTAACCGCCACGAATAAATATCCCCCCCCCCCCGCGCGTGTTTCCCTTTTCGCGGAAATTTCAACAACAGTTTCAAACTCCCTCGCTGATAGTGGTAGCTTCGCAATTTCGAGTAACAGCTGTAGCGTGTCGGAGCGAGAGAAAAAGGCTGATAGTTGAATTGCCAGCTGTTCGTTAAACAGCTCCTCGCATTGCCGTTATTTTCTAAATGGATAATTGTTGCGATATTTCCCGCGGTCTTAGCCTAACTGGACCCTATCATTGGACACTGGTTGCTGTGATAATTTGGGCTTTTAATAGACGTTTCTAACAAAATTATATTCGAAGTTCAAAGTATTACGCACGACAAGAATACAGTTAAATTATATTCGAAATATTACACGCAATGAGGGTGGAATTATATTCGAAATTCTAGCAATTTAACACGGCTATTAGTTGGTACATCGGTGCTCAACGATAGGGTCAATCCCCTTAATACCCGTTTAATCAACAGATTTCCAAATTCCCCGCAGCGTAAAGTTCCATTGAATTTAATTAAAACGCGGACAAGCTACGCGAGACGAGATCTCGCGTGCAAATAAAAAGGGTCTTTATGGCGTTCGCCTGTCGTGCGATATCTTTTTACAACCGTCCCCGTAAAACGGTCGAATTCAATGAACTCGCCGCTCCGTTCGAACCGAACAGTAAACACACGTTCCGGTTACGCGTCCGCGCATTTTTCATTGGAAACGCAAGCCTGGATATGTAACAGTAATGCTGTTGCTACACACCGTTGGCAGTAGTATCGCGTTGTCGGTAGTATCGCGAATCGTAATCAGCGAGCGGGGCAAATTAATTTGTCCGCGTCGGACGTATAATTAGATGGCTGCGAAAGCGGGACACGCGTTCGATTCATTAAGTCGATCGTAATGGTGATCGACGACGGACGGATATCCAGCATTATGCTCGTATTATCGAGCTTATTTCCAACGTTGGACGCTGTTGGTCGACGTGGACGGGGGGGAGGAGAGGGAGGTTGCCCGGACGTAAAATTCCACCCACTCGTCACGGCCTGACGAATAACACGAGATTCGGGACGATAACGTTTTAACTGCCGGCTAACACACTACGCGGCCGTGGATTATCGGGGCCTTATCGGTCGACATTACCAACCTGGACGTGGAGAAAACGAATGGCCCACCCTGCCATAATGCGGTTCCCCTTCAGTCTCTCCGCGTGTAATACACACGTACACGTGCGCACCTGCGCGTGTGTTCAGCAGATTAGGATAACGAAGGCAACGTCCCGAGGTTCCACAAGGTTCTTTCACCCCCAAAGTCTGCGGTAGGATGTGCTTCGGTGTGTTTTGGTTAGCCAGTACTTTGGTCAGATGAGTCGATGATATTAGGACGACAGATCTTTGCTCGTTCGTTGCTTGACAAGTTTGTAAATTGGTCAGTTTGCCATCGAGGCAAAGGCAGGTTTCAATTGCGATTGCGCATAGTTTGTCATTGTTGTCATTTTTAAATAAACGAATTCTGTTGCGAAGCTGCCGTTTCAACAAACTGATCAGTTATCACTCAGAGAGTTTGCAAAAGTTTGAAAATGTTTGAAAACAGTTTCATTCATTCTACAAAAAAAAAAAAAAAAAAAATGGCTAGCATACAATTTTTCTATCTGTTAATCGACGCAAAAGTCCCATTATTTCGTTTACTGTAACAAAACCAACCGAGACACTTGACGTATTTCACTGACTTTCTATAGATTTCTTTTCAAATAACCAATAACCTTACCACCTTATCTACACCGTTCCTCGATAACAAATAACACTGCTCGAACAAGCATGTTCGACACAAAAAAATCTCCTCTATCGCCATATTGAACTGTGCCTAATCTTCCACGCCAGATAATCTAACCCTCTCCTTTGGCTATCGACAAAGCCAACATACACGCGCCTCTTTTACAACGTCGAATGTATATCGAACGGTCCTCCTAAAGCAAGGCTTGAATTTTCTCTGTTACAGGTAAGACTTCCTCTTCGATCGTGGCTGGAATCGGGCCATCGTCCATCCAGTTTGCCGATCTTGGGTTCGCGAGCGTCGACTCTGGTCCTCGTTAGCCCAGCGACCTTGACTTGCCAGCTAAGAGGTTTACCTTGGTAAACCCCGGTATCTCGGGATACCACTCGGGGTCTCGGTCGGGGGATTAAGACGGGGTTGTTCGGCGAGACGACAGAGGGCCGCCACTGGAATCGGCGTGAACCAGGCTGAAACGCCGAGAGACCGTGGATGAAAGCGAGACGGAGGGAGGGCGGCGGCCAAGAGAAAGGGAAAAGAGTCTGTAACCGTGCGCCCGTATAATTGATTGAGTCTAATGAGTTAAAGGGGATGCCACGGTATCGGGGATCTGAGGAATTAAAGAGTTCTGGGTCATGAAGGCGACAACCCCCCGGGACCGGTGAAAGTGCGGAAACTTAGGTGCTCGCTTCCCCACCCCTTTCTCCTGGGAGCCACGGCTCCTCGCTTCCTCCTCGCTCCTTCGCCACGAGGGCGCTGATTGTAAATTAGTTAAAGGAGATGCTTCATTAGAACCAGCTGATTCTTGGATTTTAACCGGGAAGCGGAATGTTCCCGCGAGTGTCGAGGGAATAATAGGGTAGTCGAGGGTCGTGTACCTACTTGGTTCATTTGCAGATCGTGTACGTTGCTTCTAATTGTTACTCTTTTGTATGAAATTTTTGGGTACACGTTTTCAGAATTTTCTGCCACTCTTCTCACTTGTCAATCTCTCGTTTTGTAGCATAAAATTGCGACTTGACAGTATTGACTAATTTTTCAGTGAAATCTTCTTTTTTAAACCATGTGATTTCGATTTGATTTTTGATAAAATAGAATAGTATTTGACAGTGATCAACTGGTAAGGCTGATTTAATTAAGTACTACGAGCTGGTGGGAAGAATTTTACAAAGTTGCTTGACCGAGTCACACCTTAATCGTAAATTTCTATAATCCCAGAAGCGAATAAAGAAACTAAAAGACAGACGACAATGTGCAGTGACGAAACAGAGAGGAAGTTAAGCTGAGAACTTTAGATTGACTTTTGCCTAATTTCAAGCAACACCAAAATCACCGACAATTTAACCAGCTCTGTTAAATTAGAATCTCGCGAGACACATTTTTAAACGTAAAAAAGCAACGAAGAACACACATCGCGCACGTTTTCCCACGCTAAACACGAAGATTGCAATTGTTCAGTCCTCTTCGGTGGTTGCTCTCCGTTTTCCAGCGCGGAAAACGACACGAACAAATTATCAAAAATGTATACCCGGCGCGGGCGGATCCGACGCAATCTCATTCCATCTGCGCGATATTACTTTTCGGTCGCCGCGAAACAGTATCTCGAGGACGTCTCGGCATCGCTGGCTTTTCAATTTGCTCCGCTGGAGAGAGAAGAAAAAAAAAAAAGAAAAAAGAAAAGAAGAAGGATGGAGGCCGCGGAACGCGCGGAAGGAAGTGTCCTCCTTGGTTGGAGGGATGGGTCGTGAGAGAAGGCTGAGAAAGAAAGAAGGCAAGCCGCACACGAGAGCCGCCACCGTGTCTTCCACATCCCCCAGGGAAATTATTGACAGTCAGCGAGGAAATGACGTCGTAAATACCACGTCGCAGACCCCCCCGAGAGCCCTCTGGCTTCTTCCAACCTCGCCATTTTACCAGGCGCCACCTTCTTGCGCTTCCTCTCGTGTAATCCCGCTTCTCCTTTGTTTCCTTCGCGCCTCCGTCTTCTAACCTTCTTCCACATCCCATCTGTGCGATTCTCTCCTTCTCTTTCTCCGATTGATTCTTCTTGGGAATGTTCTTTTTTTTTTTTTTTTGCTTGAATCAATCATCTAGACGTGTTTTTGCATTGCTTCGTTTTGTTTTGGTTTCGTACTCTTTTAGCCAAAGTCTCCGTCTTCTTTCTCTTTTGTCTTTCGAAAGTCTTTCGTGAATAAGTGTCGTAAACTTTAAGTAGTATCTATCCAAAACGAAGGAAGAACCAAAAAACTGACGACATTTTGCCATAAAATTTTATTGAAATGCAAACATTTGAATCGATACGAAACAAATTACAGGCAACGCCACACCCACTCGAGGTCTACGCCACGCCCCCTCGCGAATCACGTGACTCAAATCAACCAATCGCTAATTTTCGTTGCACCAGCGTTGCACCTGAAGAGGCCCGATTTTCTGGGTTATCCTCACTAAAATCACTTTCAGTGATAAAATGCATTTTCGACGGAACGAAACTAGCAGGGTAGAATTAAAGCCTTCTCGTTGAAATTGTTTCATACGCTGGAGTATAGCTGTTAATAAAGATAATTGCTAATATTGACAGCTTTTGTCTTTAATACAGAAGTACGAGATATTGCGACAGATGCCTCCAAATGGAGAATAGGTATTTTAGAAATACCTATTTTAGAAATCAACAGATCTTTTCCATCTTCTGTTTATTCTTGTGTACAATTGCTTAACTATTTTCCTATGAATAATTAATTATTGCTGCGTGAGGAATACCTTCAATCGCATTGAAACGAACTAAATTGGATAATGAATAATGAACAATCATAATCAGAACAATCAGGCAGTGACAAATTCAGTAATTCTAAAGAACCGGGATTACTCACTGTACTTGGAAAAGAATCATTGCGATTTTCAACGAAAGTGTCGTCTTCATTGGAATCTTAATTAGAACAAAAGATGACAAGAAATATACAATCGGTTCTCTAAAGCGCGATCAACAAGGATTTTGCACGTGGCTCGTTGCCTGATCATACTTTGCAATGTTTCGCAATCCTCGTTCCTTTTTCCCAAGGTTCCCCGAAAATTCCTGCAAAAAGGAAGCGAAAGAGATTCCTACGTGCATGCATTTGCTCGAGCGAAAGACCGTTTCAAAAGAGCAAAGTCGGCCTACTTAAAACGTCCACTATTCAGCTGAAATGAGTACACAGACTGTTTCCGGTTTGGTTTACGGAAACGACATGCACGCGCGGTCGTATGTACATACAGCGTGGAAAGAAATGAAAAGGAGAGATTCCCTCGTTTGTCGCAACGTTGTCGATCCGCGCCCAAGCGAGAGGATGTATATTTTTTTCAGCAATCCCCGGGGAAAGTGAATTAAACGTTTCGAAACTGGAATAATTTTACTTGCGGTCTCGAGGTTTCATGCATTTCGTCGGGCATCAAACGAACGAAAGGAACGCGGTTTCCTCGTTTTGTCCGTCGAAGGATTCTTCGTGTGAAAAGAATGCGTAACTTCGTCATTTCGGTGGAAGAACTTTTTATTTTTTTTTTTTATTTTTTTTCCGGAGCGTAGCTGTACACAATTTCAGTTTGAGTCGATCTGCAATCCGCGAAATTAAATTTTAAAATCAAATCTCAATTCTCGGGATGGCAGTTTCTGTGAATGAAAGTGTCATTGTACCAAATTTCAATTTAATCCAATTTAAATTGAAAATTAAATTTTAGAATTAAATCTGAATTTTTGGGAGGATAATTTTCGTGAGTGCGTCTAAGCTCAGTTTAATTTTTACCTTGGAGTCGTGGAATTTCAATTTCTGTAAACTGGATTTTAAAGTTGAAACGGACGTCAAAAATTTTCGAGTCGAACTTTCCGAATAATTGCGCGCAATTCGAATGTATTTTAATTTGAAGCTGCAACGAAATAGTAGAATTTTGCACTTTCGCGAGAACAAGATAATTCGTAAACACGGCGGAGAGAAAGAAAAAAGAGGAAAAAGGGAAAAAGGGAAAAAAGGAGGACAGTTCTCGTGTAAAAATCCCTTGAAATCCGTATATTGCAAGGTTGATTATCCCGTAAAAGCCTCTCCACTTAAAAACCGACGCAAAACTTGGAAAATCCTGCTTTTCGACGAAAAAACCCGATATCATTTAACGATGCCGCGTTGTTGCACGGCCGAGGAAGAAAGGTATTTTAACAGCTGAGATGTTGTGTTCCCGTGTTTTGCCGCCGTGTCGTTTAAAACGAGGATCCGGCTGGAGAAACAAACAATAACGAGCCCTTTCGTTGCGCCAGTTTCTCGCAGTCGCTCATCGTTATGACCGTTTTAACGCTCTTTTTATCATTTCGCTGCTCTCTCTTTCTCTCTTCTGCGCGCCGCTTTTGCGAAAATTTTTAACGCTCGCGTGACGCGAAACGATTTTACGAAAGTGTGTTATCCAAGTAATTAATGCGACGATACATTGTGGTCGAAGTAAGAAGAAAGGTATACGTACCATACAATGTGTAAATTTGAAGTTGCAAAGATATATCAAATGCACAGAATATATATAAAATGTTCAGAGTACACTTAGAATTTATTAGGTGTAATATATAGTCTGTGGAATAATATTCGCATTTTCTGAATTATATTCGCAAAAATACGAATTTCAACGCGAGAACGTAGAAAGCCAAGTTTTGAATATTCGGACTTGGTTGTCGATTGGACAGATTTGTGTCGTTTTATTGAAAATTATAGCGTAGATAATGTGGAATATTTTTTGCGATGATAAATTAACTTTTTTAAATGTCTATTAAGTGTGAAAAACAAGGTTAGATTGTTTCTGAAGTTTTCGTAGGAAAAATTAATTTATTAGAAAAGAATGAGTCATTTCGTCAATTAATCATTCCTTTTATATCTTTCGAGTATTGTCAATTATATATCGCGTGACAGATGTATAGATTTTTATACAGTTACGATAATGTGTTGCCAGACAAATGATATTGTGCATTTCTATTTCGATGTCTTTCGGAGTTTCTAGGAGAAACCGTTTATTTTAGTGAACGCGCACCATATGTGTGTTGCATCATTCCATTTAAGAGAAGCTATTACTCCACGGTAAACTGTGAACAATTGCAATCTAAACAACTGCATGAACCATTAGTAATAACAGTTAACATTTCCACGAAGCACATTTCATTCAGCAAGACCTTGATTGCTTTGAGATTTACGCGTTGTTTTCTATCTGCCCGCAAACATGGCTGCATCGCTCACTGGGGTCAATTGCTTTCATCTATTCTTGGACTTTCGCGAAAATTCGCCATTCGTTGTCAAATTATTCTTGCAACATATCGTTGTGATGTATTGCTGAAATGAGATAATCAGTTATGTTTGTAATATCACATCAGCTGTTGAATATTATTCAAGCCAACATTTTCAAATAAAAAAAAAAAAAAGATGACAGTCAATTTTCATCAATTTTGTTGATATTTTGTCGAAATCAATTATAAAATCAGTAATAAAAGTTTGCCGAGTCAAGCCAGATATTCTTGCAACGTTCTTCAATTAAATTGATAAATAGTACATAAGAAATAGTAACATTAAAAAGAAATAGATGCAAAAGATCGCTTTCCAATTATTCTCTTTGATTCTCTCTTGAGATCAATTCTCCATTGAAAAATTTGTCAAAACATATAACACGACGTGATTCTACAATCTTCGAAAATTTTATTGATACGCAAACATTTGAATCGATACGAAACAAGTTACAGGCAACGCCACGCCTACTCGAGGTCTACGCCACGCCCCCTCGCGAATCACGTGACCCAAGTCAACCAATCGCTAATTTTCGTTGCGTCAGCGTTGCACCTGAAGAGGCCCAATTTTCTGGATTACCCTCATTAAAATCACTTTCACTGATAAAAAAGAAAGCGGCCACGCGTTAAAAAAATTCCGAAACTCGTCGCCGTGATGTTTTCATCGGGAATACTGGAAGCGATACCTCCCCTCTCACTGTATCCGCGAGCCTTATCCCCAAGTTTCTCCGCCGCGTGACGGAGAACGAACGCATTATTCGCGGAAACGATCCTTCCTTTCGCCTCGCGGCTACCGAAGAAAAGGGCCGGAGTTCTCTCGCGGCGAAAGACCAGCGAGAAGAAGACGCGAGGAAAAACGGCCAAGAGAGGATTACGTCGGCGCGCGGGCGGTGGCTGGTTGGTCGAAGGAGGACGGAGAGATGCTATCTCTCTGGGAACGAGGAACGTGACAAAGAGGGACGAGACGAGGAGGAGGCAGCGGGCGGAGGACAGAGACGGAAAAACGGGATCCGCCGGCTAAGGGTAGTTATTATAATAAATTTGTCGGGGATTTAAGAAGCGGAAACAATTCAGAACTGCGAGTGACTCTAAGGATGTGCTTATCGTTGCTTTTATTCAAATGGGAGTGGAAGGCGACGAGCTGCGCCGGATGCGACCTGCATCTCCGACTCGCTTTTTCTGCTTCCAACCACTCTGTCTCTCCTCTGTTTTCAGTCTTTTCTCTGGTCGCGTTCCTCTCTTTGCCACATCCCCCTCCTACCTCCTCCTCCTCTTCCCGCGAATGATGGAAAAAGCGTTTTCAAAGTGCTTCTGCTCGCCGAGATCTTTCACGAAGGAGGTTGATTAGGAGTTGCGTAGAGGAGGCGAATGTGTCGGGTCGTTGTGGACTATTCGCGGTGAAATTGAAACGAAATTTGAGGATCAAAGTTGTTTGTTCCAGTTTGAAGTGCGATTTATTAAAATTTAACAAGGAACAGAGGGTCAATTAAATTAATTTGATATGCGTACGAAATGTTAATGGGAGTACTTTAAGAGTCAAGTGTTTAAATAATTTTTCGATTAATTCCTACATATGAATTTCAAAGAACGAAAGTGTTACTCGAAAGACCAGTTAATTACTGGTATAAAATTCAAAATTATAAACGTTACTCGTGTGCATCAGCCACGTGTAAAAAGCCCGACCACCGACGTCTCTTATCATATTCAGGAAAACCACCACCGCCAATGATACTTTCGGCCGTAAAGTCTCAAGCGGTCGAGTGTCCACGCGAATACGACACGTAATTAACACGGGAATTTAAGAGCGATAAGCACCTTCGGCCGAAAGCTGTTATTCGCGCGTGCGTCCCGTCGATAAGCCGAGGAACAACGACGAAGATCCGCGATACGGGGGGCGTGCTTTTGATCGTCGACCTTTAACGACGGTCTCACGCGAGAATAAGGGCCGACGAAGCCCCGGCGAGCGTCGAAAGTTTTAAGCACGGCTGACACCGGGCCGCAAGCGCGAGGGGAGGGAAGAACCACGAACGAGTGATCCCCGAGGACCACCGTGATCACGGCCCTGTTTACGAGCTTCTTCGGTCATTAACAAGCGCGGCGACGTCGCAGAGGGTCAAAGAGGGAGAGGCGGAAGGTGGATCACGAGGAGGGTGGTTGTCGAGATAAAAACGGGTCGTTTCGCCGGAAAGGAAACGAAGGCGAGAGAGAAGGAGAGAGGACACGGAGTAGATGGACAGTAGGGAATAAAGCAAAAATCGTAACGAGGAACGAGCTCGCGAGTGGAGAATGGAATCAAGCCCGAGGACCGAGCTCCGATATATTTTTCAGGCTGCGTATTTTATCTTTTTCCAACGCGGCTGATATAGTTTAAGGCCGCAATAAACGTGGGTCCCCGGGCCGTATCGATTTACGGCTTAATTAAACGCACCAGGTTCGCGGGACAGCAAACGAAAAATCGAGTCGAAACGTGGTCGCGTCATTAAAGTTCCTTAAATACGAGCCATCCGTAGCCAGGCCACGGCCCTGTTTATGGCCCCGCGATCTCGTTCGCCGCTTCCTTTTTCTAGTCCTCTCTCTCTCTCTCTCTCTCTTTCTCTTTCCTTTCGGGCCTTTTGTCCCCCTCCGAGTCGCGAAAGAAATTTTTCACGACGTTTCTTTATCTCTTTCTTCTTTCTTTTTGCTTTTGTTCTTCCAGGTTCGTTTTAAATTTTGACGAGTTTGGAATATCGAATTGATTCAGTTGTTAATTGAGTCGTACAAGCACGGAATTATGTTACTTATACATCCGTCGAAGTAAATTGCTCGATGTTTCAAATCGAACTGTCGTACGATCTGGTACTTTGCATGAAGAACGCAAAGATGCGAAGTAAACGGTCGCGTCCTCGCGACGAAATTGGGGCAATAAAAACGTTAAAAGAGAAAACGACTTGAAACTGTTGTTGCGCGACATTTTAAAAATTCCAAAGACGGGACGAGCGCGTTCTTTGGTAATAGAAATATTTCGCGTTGTCGAGCGTTAAACGGCTTGTAAATCTTTGGAAATTCAAGGATCGAGCCTCGCGAGGCCAACTGATTAGACCGGTATCCCTCTCGGGCTCCTCTTTCGCTGGCCCGCGCGGCATCCTGCGATTTTTATTACAGCCGCTTTTACGATGGTCCTGGGTATCTCTCCCCCCAAAACGGCTGTAAAATAAATTACTAATTCAACGAAATTGCACGCGAAATTATTCTCCGATTAACGGAGATCGCGCGAATCGTCGGTGCCTTCGGCGCTGATTAATGCCACGCCGTAAATTCCATCTCGGGCCGGCACCATTCTGTTTTTGTCTTTGGCATTTTCGTCTTTTTCCTCTCCAACACCCCCTTCTTTTATGTCAATCTTCACGTCGTTTTTCCTTGTTTAAATCAACTTGGGGAAACACGCGCGGTGCGCAATTACGCTCGTTCGTTATTTTCGTTCCTGGGGATGCTGCTGAAGATCCTCTTCTTTCCGGTGAGCCTCGTTCTGACCACGTCGCCCGTGAAATCTTTATGCGCGGATATGTGCGCACACAGGGTGTCACCGAAGGAACAAGCCAACTTTGAGGATTCTTCACTTTTGGTGAAACGAAATTCCAACGAGTGCTCGAAATAATCGGACCAGTCATTTACCGGAGCGATCTCGATGCTTTGTACGTATAAATTTTTCGATACCAAGTTTTCTGTAATTGGTTGAATATTTTGATGTTCAAATTATTTTTCTGAATGTCACATACTTTTAATTATCTCTGTCAAAGGTATTTTATATTTTAAAATGTGAAATTTCTATCATTCTGACAACGAGAGAAAATTTTCATCAAACGAGTTTCAAATTGCAAGTAACAAAATGTCACGGTGTAACAATAAAAATTACAAGCTATTAGCCAAGAATATGTATGTCAAGAAAAAAATACATACATATTTCCAGCTGTGTGATATTTTCAGTTTGGCGAGACTCTACAAACCACCGTCTAGCGTCCTTTTGTTTGACGTCACCCTGTGTGTACACGAATACTTCTATACACACGAACGGACCGCATCTCACGGTGGGTTTTTCGTATTATCCCAGGCGACATAATATGGGGGTTTATCTCGTGGAATCATGGTGGCTTAGCGGGGTGGTTTCTTCCCTCGTAGCGACCGCAGCCTCCTCGAAGGCAAATCCTCCTTGCAGAAGACAACGTCGCGGTCCCTTGGTATACATATTTGCCCGTGTGCGCGTCTCCAATTTCTCGTTCCACTGTTCCACGTTGCGACGACGCCGCCGCCGGATTTCGCGGTGTCCTTCCAACAACTTGACAAGACCAGCCAGCTCCCGGGGCTCATGCCGAAAAAATATTACCACGAAACCGACGAAAGACGCGGAAACAGCGATCTCCCGATCTCTGATGCTTGGGAGAAACGAAAATAATGGAGTATCTCAAGAGATGGAAAGGGTAGAATCTTTTACCATAGGGTTCGTACTCTGGTAATGGGAATGGTGTCTGCTGTTGATTAATGCGGATTGTGGAACAGTTGCCGTCTCCTTTTCCATTTTTTTCAGAAAGGAAAGCTCGTTCTTACGTTAACATTCAGCGATTTTAACATTAATCGCAATCTCGAATTTTTCACTTTTTAGCGAGATCCGAAGATTTTTCGTCTCGACTCTGCGTCCTCGCTTCTGGGAACGATTTCCAAGAAACTACATATTTGCTTTTGTTTTCGAATTTTCTGCTAAATCTTCTTAAAATGGAACTCGAGAAACGTTCAGTTAAATATTCAAATATTTAACCTGGGAATATTCAAAGAAATTGATCCAACGAGAAGACGAAAGAAGCAGAAGATTTGTTTCTTAAATCAGTTCTGTTCTGGAGAAGATTCCACAATTATTGAAACATTTTCCCTCGTGTTTCTTTTTTCCCTCGTTGCCGGGGATGAATAATTGAAAGAGAGAACAAGAAAAAGTTTTGTAATACAATGCCATTGAGTGACAGTACTGTCGTGGAAACTCCGAAGGGAGATATTAGGGTGCGGAATCGCGAGTACGCGAGCTAAGAGGGATGACCCTGGCGGAGGGTTAGCCGGTGTTATTGATTCTAATGATATTTTCGCGCCAAGGGCAATAGCAGGGTGTAATTGATATCCCATAAGACGGGACACCAGTTTATGGGCTCCTCTTTTCATTAATATCTGTCCCATTTTTGTCAAAAATGATTTCCTTCCTTCCTGGCTTGCTAAACCTAAAATGCTAGAGAATCACTGTGCATGCATATACTGACATGAATTTTGATTGACACGCATTGTCTTTATGATGTTGTATAATAGTAAAAGAAAAAGGAAAATGTATTATTCATTTACAAATTTTTATTCGTCCAATTTGTTCATCGACAAGCATGTTTATATCTATTCACAAATGTGGTGAATCCACTTTTTTTAACAATTGAAGTTGTCATTCAGGTTCGGTCATCGTAGTCTGCAGTAATAAATGTCTCTGTGTTGGACAGTATCGTCAGGATTTTCCAAATTATCACCTGTATTAAAATGAAGGACTGAAATAGAATATTCCGTGCAGTATT
>KQ435867.1:396308-406586 GCA_001276565.1 Melipona quadrifasciata
ATTAGCGTTGCACCTGAAGAGGGTTACCCCCACTAAAATCACTTTCAGTGATAGAAAAAAAATTTGGGAATCAATCACCGGACAAATAACTCGAATCCTACGTCATACCCGAGACTACCACGCGCCCCCAAGGAGAAAGATTCCAAATTCTTATTTTCCATCGAGCGTTCCACGTTCATAAATCTCGAGACGAGCCATCCGCCTCCGGGCCTCGGATTTCCAACGCCCCTCCCTCTTCTTGTACGTCCATCGGGCGCCATCAATTTCCTATTCATGCCTGCCAATAGAAAAACTGCTCGGTTAAAAATTCTGCAGGTTCTCGAGCATGATAATTTTCCGTCGAACCAGCGACACCGGTCTCTTCTGGTTGCTCGCCACACGAAAGAGAGAAAAGAGGCTTGCCGTCATTAGGCGGCTGGTTCGCGCGAAAATCACGGAGGAAGTTGCTGGATAAATCTCGCCGTCCGGCCTTGAGAGAGGAGGGGATCGTTTTGTAACCGACATGGCACGACGTTCACCCTTCGTTGGCAATTTATCAACTTCTTGCCGCGGATCGCATTAATAATGGGACTTATCGGCCGATATCGATCGATCCTCCGCGACCGGGTAAACCTATATCATCGTGATCTGGAACCGGTTGCTCCTGGACTCGTAGCAACCACGGCGCAACGATACCGTGAGCTCGGAATTTATCACGTGCGGATCCTGATCGCGCGGCCATTTGTCACCGTGACCCGGCTCGATTTGGCCGGCCGCGAAACTGCGATCAACCATCACCGATAGTTGTCGATCCGCTATTACCGGTTGCCGGCCCGTCGAAATCGTTCTTCGCCCCAATCCAGCCATTCAGCCCGCGATTGTTGCTTGCTATCGATGATTTTGATTGTCGAGCTTTCGGAACAGAGTTACACTCGTGTCGGTGTAACACTGTATAGGTATATGTATGTGTGCGACTGTGTCGTTGGAAAAGTATGGAGCGGAGTGAATAGAGTGCGGATTCCCCGGTTGATTTCTTGGGTGTTTAGGAATTGCTAGGCGAAATTGTTTGGAGTTTTTTTTCTTCAAGTGGTTCTTTCGCACGAAGCGCAATTTCGAGATACGTGGAAAATGATAAATGACATCTGTGCGAGTCTGTACTTTCAGAAACACTTAAAAACTCCGGTAATAGTGGAATGACGTTGTAACGCGAAATTTTTCGTAAATCCATAGGCACATGTCCATAGTCTGGTAATGACTGCAATGAAATGTGAAATGAGATTCTTTGCATAGTTGTCTTGATTCGATGCCAGAAAAAACTGCACGATTCGTCTTACTGAAAGGTCCAGAAACAACTGTTCTGGTTAGGAAATGAAAACGACCTTTTTGCCATAAAATTTTATTGACATGCAAACGTTTGAATCGATAGAGAATAAATTACAGGCAACGCCACTCCTACTCGAGGTCTACGCCACGCCCCCTCGCGAATCACGTGACCCAAATCAACCAATCGCTAATTTTCGTTGCATTAGCGTTGCACTTGAAGAGGTAAAATCACTTTCAATGATAAAAAAAGTACATGGCCTTACGAGTAATGAGAAAACCAGTAGTAATACACTTGCTAATATACAGTAATGAACGTACCGAGCAATAGAAGCTTAGGCCAACTCGTTCGTTCAAAAAATTCTTCCTTCCCGTGTACCATCCGAGTAAAGCGTGATCGAGCAAAGGCTCTTGCGATGGTGAGAACAGTACGAACACGTTCGTTATTGCACGGAAGAGAACGCCGCGTTATCCATCATTGTTTCACAGCTAGAATAGAAAATCTATATTAACGTCCGCGCACGGGGAAGAAATCACGCGTGTTATCCATCGGCGAGTCGACGGAAAACCGCGAAGAGCGGGCAAAAAATAATGGCGAAGAATTACCATGGCACACGTAATTATAATAGAACGCAACAAGACGAGAACGCGCTTACAAATTAATGGCTGAAGCCGACTTCGCGTTTCATTACGCTCGTATCAATTATGTTTCCTCATCTACGTCTCCATTTGCGATCGCTGCCCGTAAAGATCCCTGCACAGAGAGAAAGTAACATTAGCTTCCGCAACGGTTATCCCTCGCTCGTCTGTCAATAATCATCGATCAAAATCCTGTGTGTGAAACGCGTGACGCCGGCTCATCAAACGTTAAATTACAAATATCCTACCGGAATTCTCGCTCGAGCGTGCAGGATCGAGAGAGAGAGAGAGAGAGAGGAGCTCGTAATTAGAAACGAAGCGACGCGAGAATTACACATCCAGTCTCCTTTATTCCAAGCCCCTCTGTACGAGCGTAACCCGTGATTTCGTAATCGTCGAATTAATTGAAACGTCAATTTCGCGATTGCCGCGATAATTATGAACGCTGCGGATATATATCTCGCGGTGAACGCAACAGACCAGATGGAAGAGTCAATTAATGGCAACGGTGTCGTTGAGAAAATGCAACTTGTCTCATCGAGAGGCAACCGCTTTTTCCCTTTCTATCTGCTACCTTGCCTCGTCTCGCCTCGTCTCGTCGCGGCGCGTTCATCATAAAACTGTTGCAGTCATTAGTTACTTGGATATGCGTGCGCGTTACGTAAACGTTCAAGAACTGGCCGCTCGTAAACCAGAAGGTTTTAAGGTTTTCGTCGGCAACTTTGGAAATTGGATCGCAACCATCGAGCGGGACTTTACTGCTGATTTCTGTTTGTTTGAAAATGTTTGTCGTGTCTTCCCTCCTTTTTTTCCCCCTTCTTGCTTGTGGATGATGAATTGATATCAAGATACGGGAAATATTATAGAAGCGATGGCAATTTCAGAACGAAGCTGTCTTGGACAGCTTGCTTCGGAGACAATTTCCCGATCGATGGTATCGAGGTTCCTCCAGTTTCCAGATTCCTCACACGTCATTAACATCGTTTGTCAACTACGTTATCTTCTGGTCACTTGATCTAATCATTTTTCGCTCTTGATATCAACATCCTGATCAAACTCATTCGTGCCTGCGAGTCTCCTATATTTTCAATTATTTTAATGTAACGAAATACACATATGCATTTTCGAGCGCAAACATCGATCAACTGTTGAAAGTCGTCGTAGCTCGCGGTAACGAATCGAACGAGGTGAAATCGTCGATTGGAACAAAGACGACCATTGACGTATGCACGCGTAACCGCGTTCTGCAACCGGAACAGGGTCATATTCTTGCGGCCGCGAGAAATTTCGATAATAACCAATCGTGCGTGACCGTTTTCGGTGGCGATTTCGCGTTATGCAAACGGCAAAGAGAGAGCCGATCGTTGTTGCGTGTATCTCACGCTGCGGAGGCAGAACGACGCTTAAGTGGCGATTTATGCGGATTGAAACGTCTTAACTCGGTCACGAGTATCCTTCGCTTCCTGCAAATCCCCGCGAATGGCACGTTTTGAAATTTGTCGCTTTTAATTGCTCTTTAATTGCTGAAGTCGTACGTTCGACGAATTTTATGCGATCAGTCAAGAATTTAAAATACGGCGAAATTTTGCAGACATTTTGTATCTCGGTGAAAAAATTAAAGAAATCAAAATAATCGAAGAGGTACGTTCCTATCTTCTTCTTCCGAACGTATAAACCTCCGCAATCTTCGTCTTTACACATACATCGCGATTTTTATATACACGCAATCTGTAATCTAACTAAATACTCAAGATTGGACATAAACGCACATTTATGAGAAAAAAAAATGAAAAGTCGGAGACAAAAGAAAAATGTCGCGCAAAGAACATGTTGTATGAAACGAACTCTAAACTCTTAAGGGGGAAAAAGAGTCTTTAAAATGTATTCTGAAATTCTTCGAATTTTAGTTCCTAGAACTTTTTTTAAAATTTTCAGATTTGTAACACAATTCCAACTACCGCATAAAATACGTTCCCCATTGGGAAGGAACTACTTTCCTCGCGTCATGTGGGCCAGCTTCGCCTTTCCCACACTTGAGTATCCTAAGGTATATACACCTCTTCGCTCCGTGTTGCACGGTCGCCGCGTTCCCCAGCTTTTGCTACCCTGCAATCTTTCTGCGGGGCCCCACGCCGGGTTAATTCTAGGGCAGCCGAAATGCATCCTCGCGGAATCGTACAAGCCGCTCTCTGCGGTCGTTCCAGCCACTCTCGCCGTGCGTAAACTCCCGTCTGTAAACAATTAAACTGCACAACTCGACTTTCGCGTTGAACGGTCCGTCTCGGAAGATGAAGTTGCAGCACGATACCGCGCCGATGGAAATAACTGTACCGCGACGTATACGCGAAAGAAAGGCTCGTAAATTGTCCACGGAGGGTTTCACGGCTCGGTCCCGTGTTCCACTTGCGAGGAATTATTCTGTTTTTCAATTGCTGCCGACGTTGTTGTCATGGGATCGTTGCTTACGCGAGACTCGGACGTAAGCGCAGACGTAGGAGTTTGTTGTTTATTCGGCTTGTTTCAAACAGTTGGAAACATTCTTTGTTCTTATAGAGATTAATGAGCAACTTCTTGGGGAGTGTGCATGATTTATCTTTGTAAGCTTGAATGACACGAAGAATCTTAATTTTTCTATTAAGTTAGGAAGGTGGGAACTGAAGCTGTAAAATTTTGTCATTCAATCCACGATCTACTGCATTATTCTTTGATAGGATTATTATGGATTATAAATTTCGCGGGTTGTCCGGGTCACAAGTTTGTTTCCGTTACTGATCGTATAAAAAAATTACATCAAATCCCCAAATGTTTATTTTAAAATTTACCAAGAGGAACTTCTTCCCCGAATATCTAGTTTGAAATGTTACCAAGGGGAAAATTTGGCAAACTTTCTACTCGAATTATCACTATCAATTTACTATCTGCGCGATGAAATTGATCAAAGATCCCTTAGAAAGTAACAGAAATCTGTCCGAAAGATCCCCAGCTTGAAGAGCGTGGTGAATTTCACACTTCTACGCCGGGCCAATTTTGCAAAGATCCTCTGCAGCTGAAATCAACCTGAGCGTCAAGAAGAATCTTACGCGTCATCGAACGAAATAACCGCGGAGATAGCCTTGGATTTGAGTTGACAGAGGCGCGCGGTAACGTCGCGAAGAGTCACGGGGAGAGTTTAAAGATCATCGTTGAATATCGCGCGTGTCACGGATTTCACTGGAGGCGTCTATGTATCTTCCAGATAGGAACGTCGTGTGAAGCGGCCGAGGGATCGTCACGGATATCTGTTAAGCGTGGAACCGATTCGTACGGCTTGAAAACCCAACTTCGCGAGTTTGAGAAAAAAAGAACAAAGAGAAAGGCTCGAACGCGTATAGATTTTATCGGCCGTTGATCGAGGCCCCGCCGCCTGATAGAGCGTACGTGTGCGTGAAACCTCCACGATAGTAGAGCCGATATATTGAGCAACACGGCGTTTCAACGTTGTGTTGCGGTAGTGTCTATAGTGTCGGAGGAAAAATTTCGACTGATAAGATCTGTTTCCATGTGAAATTGTTAGTTCTCATTATAGGTAGCTTTCGTTTAGCACTATCCCCAAGTGCGGTGTAGTCCTGAAGCAAGATCACGTTGAAGATCGCAAGAGACGAGAAATTATATTTTCTATATCTTTTGTACAACATACGGAACAATTTTGATACATTCAATCGATTAATTTGGTATTACGAAAAATGTGTTCTTACGATATTCTGTTGTGTTATGTGCGTGTTTTTAAATGTTTCGAAAATATTCATCACTTGTACCGTAGGTCTACCGATAAAACTTAGTAATAAAATAATATATAAAACTTAAAGTAATTTTATACCAACGTACCTTTTTTTTTTTTTTTGCTCATAAAATGAATACTCTAGATAAAAATTACTTCGTTATTATAAAGACAAATCTTTGTAATAATAATCTCGATCGTACAAAAAAAGAAAACACGAACGACAAAGAGAAAAGGGCATCGACAACACTTGCAGTCTCGTTATTATTCGTCACAATACTCGTTCAAATATCAATCACCTTTCTCTGTGTCACGTTGCCATTTACATCCTCCGTGCCATTCTTCGCGCCGTTTTTCTTTTTTCCTTTTTTTCTTTAAACGATCTTTAACATCCATACGCTGGAAAGGCGTTCCGTCCGCGCTGAATGGACGGTGTATCCTTTTCGAAAGGGAGCAAAAGAACGAAGGGTGGCTCATTGTGGGAAGGAGACGATGCGTGGAGGTCGTGCCACGAGCAACGAGAGTAAATGGATCGCCGAAAGCGAGAGAGAGAGAGAGAGAGAGAGAGAGAGGAGGTGGACAGTTTCGTGGGCCTCCCATTTCGGAGGCCCGTTCGTGCGTAACAGCTAAGTGGACTTTTGCGGGCTCCGTTAGCCCGACGCCGGGGCTCTCCCATTTAAAATGCGGTGAAGGCGTTTGCCTCGATGAAAGAAGCGAAAGCGAGACCCCTAATCGGCCAATTTCCTGAAGAATATCACACTTTCATCGAACTTCCTTCCAAGTTCTCAATGATCGCATATTCGCACGCTTCGCCATCTGCCAATGCCGCCACTTATCAATGGCGCGAGTCTTGCGCGATCTATAATCTTTCGTGTATAACGAAAGCTGTCGATGGAATTCTTTTCGTCGTCCTTTCTCTGATTCAGATCGGTTTCATTTTCATTTCTGTTCGATTCGAAAGCTCTACCACGTTCTCCTTTTCGTACATTTCGTAAAATCAGATCAGACTCAGGCACTTTCGAACAGTATCTTGCTACTTTAGGACACATTTTCAAATTTTCCATAACTTGCTCTCTTTGTTTTTCATTTGTATTCGTTTGAACGTTCGCGTTGTTTTTCCTGTTTGTTTCCAAAAAAAAGGTTAACAGGCAGACGACAAATAGCGTTTCAATGGAGAGAGTCGAGATAAAATTAATCGTAGAAGTCACCGAACAATATAAGGAAGTTGATCGACGCTCCAAAGGCTGTATATAAAAATACACGCACGCACGCGCTATTCCACGTTTCCCGCCACAAAGAACGTTACCGGCGGATATAATTGATGACACATTCGATGACGCGACGAGAATATCCTTTCTCCCGTTCGCCGATTCATTTCAGATAAAGGGACAGGTATATCGTTAATTCGGTTATTCCGGCATACAGCTCAATTATTCCAAGCCCCGGCACGTGAAAAGGGTTCGATCGGCGCTGGATTATCGATCGATCGACTACCGTGAGTCGGTATAAATCGTCCTCGATTTTTGCTCGAGAGCATACACGCCTATCTTGCCTCCGTTATCTTTCGCTCTGAGCAACGTCGAAGTAGCAGTAGCGTCTTAATGATCTTTAATCACGATGATTCGTATGTAAATGAGCAGAGACGAGAAAAATGTGTACCGAATTTATCACGTTAGGCGGCCGAACGCACGCCAGTGGCCACGATCCCATTTCCTTTATCCCGATTCTCTCGCTATTAATGGCCGCGAATGTAGCAAAGATGTATTGGGACTCTTTGTCATTAATTTTTTGCCAAAATAATCGCTCTTTACGAGGTCGTTCGTACGATCTTCCTCCGTTTTGCCGTAATTGCAACGTGCATGTTCGGAGGGGCGAAATTTCAATCTGTAGTAAATTATTTTTATATTCAATTTTAGGGTTAGGTTAGGCGTCTAGGTGTGTCCGAAATTGATGTTGATAAAATTTTTTTTGCGGAAATAATCGGCGCGATCGACTCGTTCATCTTGCGTCCTTCATACCCTGTTATTAGCGATCGTAGTTTACCGAAGTTTCCATCTTTAATGCGTTCTTTTTTTTGGCACTCGGCTTTTTGCTCAGTCGTCTGCACATTAACCAAAGCATGACTTTGTAAAAATAAAATTAACGTTATATTGACATTATGGGAATAAAATTAATTCGAAAATATCGGGGGAATTCTTTTCCGTAAGATCGAAAAGTATATTGCACTTTGATATATTCTAAATTAACTATGAATATATCGGTAGTATAATTCCATCAGTGATTTAAATGTATAAACAATTTTTTTTCCCAAACGAGGCGAATCTTTCTTAACTCCACTTTCTTAAATAAATAAAAATTCGCGATCTGGAAATTAAAGTTTTCTTAATCTACGTGGTTAAACAAAAATCTCTACGCTTCTACGTCGCGTCACTTGCTCTGAATCATAGAAAATTACACAAAAATAGATTTTCTCAAATAAATAATTCTTTTTTCAAATCGCGCGCGAAATTCCACAATCTCTCTAAACCCCACTTTCTCAAATAAATTGAATAATCAAAAACGCGCGAATCTGAAAATTAAATTTCTATCAATTCCTTCCACGTCACATTCTAAATGTACGCTCTGAATTTTACAAAAAATTCTCAAGTAAATTAAATAACCAAAAACACGCGTGAATCTGAAAATTAAATTTCCGTCCTTCCACGTCACGTTACTCCAAATTCTGAATTTCGCAAAACTTCACAACCGAATTGATTGATCAAAAACTCACTGATCCGAGGATTATATATTTTCACTAGTCGAAATGATCAGACAGAAACCTCCATCCTTTCGAAGTCGACGCTTCTTCACCCGTTCGTGAAATATGCCGTGCCATTGTTCTGTTTCGAACAGTTCGTGGCAGTGGAACCGGTGGAACCAATGAAAATCGAGCGACACGCCGATAATAAAGGGACTGCTATCGTAGGTACCAATGTTTTATTAACCGGGACAGCCTTAGGAGGTCTGTGTGTAACCAGAAACCGAGCGCTGGTCGCCGCAGGACATCTAATTCGTTCCCCCCTCCCTCACGTCCAGGTAAAATAATATTCGGCCGCACGTGTTGTGTGAACACGACTCCTTCGTGTCCTCGTGAAAATCTAGGAGCCGGCTGGTATTAGATTCCTTCGTGGCTAGGTGCTGATGAAATTTCAAAAAAGTTATAACGAACGAAACGGGGCGCAGAGAGGAAAGGGAAAAAGAGAGAGAGAGGGAAATAACTATTTAGCGAAGAAAGGGGGAAAAAATACGCGAAAGGACGAAGCGTGGAACGAGGTGCTGTTGGTCGTCTTGCAAAGGACCAACGTAGATCCTGTTACTAGGTCGTCCTTTAACGATCCAGTTACTAGTTCGAGTATCTCACAGGCACGTCGTGTTACGCCTTGTCGTTGTTCCAGCAATTTGCTTAACCTATTAAGGGCCAAGCGATAGTTTATCGCAATTAGACTGCGGATTTTTACGAACATTGCAGCCGTAACGTAAAAAGATACGCGAAATAAAATATCCAAAGTACGATGATTTTTAGTACCATGTTTGGTGCCTAAAAATAATTTTCTGTGAAGATTAATTCCACTTTTTCTAATTTTAGAACCAAAGTAGTCAATGATTCGAGAGATAATCGACTCTTTATCTGCTTAACACTGAAACTACCAAAGTGGTAAAAATGACCAATTTATAATTTTTTTTTTCCAGACATTTTATAGAAAACAGCGTATTTTTAAAGATTTTTTTTTAAATTTATGAATAAGAGTTTGTGCACTCTATTGTAATACTATCGAAAGTTTTTCTATTTTTTTTCTATCTGAATGTCTCTGATGGAAATTCGGCTAATTATATTTTCGAAAACGCATAACAATCCGCAATCTAATTACCATACGTATCTCGTGTAATCATAAAGTAAAGTCAGCAGATCCAAGTGGAAGACGTAACGATGAAAAAAGACCGAACGAATTCTGGGAGGCTTCTCTTTTTCGTAGCGACAGTATTAAAAAAGGGGAGAGAAAACAGGATTATCGGTATTATGAAGTGATTGAAAGGCCTTAATGGGTCGAGGAATGTACGAAAATGAAAGAAATTACAGCAGGGACAGCAGGATCGATTGAACGACGCTCGTTTACAAGACGATTTCCGAGACGCGCGCAACGATGGAATTTTAATTGCCGTCATTTCACGGGACGACGTCGTGTCAGCGTTCTGCGGGAGAGCGCTGATAAAAATACGGATGATGCCCGTTGGAAAGATCACCCCGTGGACGTCGAACTGGACACGCCACGGAATAGGCCGGTGCTTTCTTTGCTCGTGAATTCGATGTAAAGGGGGGAGGCGATAAAGAGGGACGATGGAGAGACAGAACGTCGTTGGAGGGGGAAACGTGTCGTCGTTTAGGGCAGAAAATACCTGGCGATTCGCGAAATGCTACGACCAGAAACGTGCAATAAAAGCTGTTGACAGTAATCCCTGATTGTGACGCGTTTCGTGCTTTCTCTCTATCGCCTTAATCGGCAGCTCTATGGCGGCAGAACGTGAATTTTTCAGAAAAAGAAATT
>KQ435867.1:412897-450239 GCA_001276565.1 Melipona quadrifasciata
GGTACAACAGATGCATTAGCATTTTCTCGTTCCGACGAAGAATATTGTGTCATCGGTGCAGGTTAACGCTTTCTCAACGTGTGTTTTTTAAACATTGTCATTTTCGTAGAAAAAGCATGATGTAACATACACACGTATAGGTATACATAACACATGTGTAATTGCATATAGATTGTGTCAGGCACGTTGTAATTATCAGAGACGTTCTTGGGAAAGCGACTTGACAATTTACCATTATTTCTTACTTTTGCTCAACGTGGTACTACAATTTAACAACGTTTAACATGTACTGCAATTTCACGGAGAAACGTTAAACTAAAGAGTTTCGAAATCAAACAAGTAATTACTCCCGTCGTCTCGTATCCGATCCAAGCATGCTTTCGTCGTTTTCGGAAACGTACGAGATGTGGTTAGACGTGCATAACGGCGAGTCATTAGCCGAGAAGGCTTGCAGACCCTTTCCGGCAAATGCTAAACGTCATATTTATAAGTACATAATTACAGTGATTGAAGCGGAAAGCCTCACAGGCGTCGCTGGCACGTTTCAATTAACGATCAGGTGTTAATCATTATTATTCACAGCAGCGAGACGTTCTTGCGCAGTTCGGCCACCTTCGTGAAATTTTCGCGTAAAACGAAAGATCAACGTGTAATTTGTGCAGATTTGAATTACTCGTGTAACTGCTAGACATTGGTTCGTTCGTGCATTCGTTACAAATTTAAAAGTGTCAATTTCAACATGCAAGAATGTGCAAAATATCCAATTAGTGCTTTTTTGTTGTAATATTCAACGTGTGAAACCAATTTCCGCTCAATTTTCTTTAATAAATAAAATTCATGAAATTATAAATTTAGCAGTTTATTCAAATACTCGGGCCGATTTTGCCTGATAACTTCGATCGACAAAGATCCGTCTAACAAATTACATTTTTATCTAAGAGATACACAAGCGGCAACAGTTTCAATCCAATAAAAGGACCGCGGACGGAAAGAAGCCATTGTCCCTTCCGAAACTTGAACGTGTTGCAACCTTCCGTTCAGTGTGTGTGTGCAACGTTGTAATAAATACGACACGATGTTCCAATACTCTCTGCAGCTCTGTATCGTATCAACCCATCCCGGGACACGAGTGGCCAAAAGTTGTCCTCGTAAAACCAGCAGTTGGGAGGCCGACCAAACCTCCTTAAACATCCCGGCGAAATCAACCGATATAAAACGATCCAACCAACAAACGATCGCAATAAACCATCGAAACGGAACCATCATCTTCCCCTGGCCAACCCTCTCCAAATGTTCCACCTTTTTCTCTCCTCCACCTGCTGCTCGCTGCAGGCAGCAGTATCGCCGTCAACTTTTTCCCCACCGGGCGATACGTCAACGTATATTCCTCGACGAGTTGAAAAATCGTCGTCTCGCTTATCTATGCGAGCGAGAGTGGCTCGATACGGCGGAACACGCTTCCCCTTTCAAAAGAGCCCGATGCAAAGCCGAGTCGATCGACGCGGCAACGATGACATTATTTCACGGCGGTTTCTTCGCGGCCCTGAGAGTTTTATCGTTGCCAGCGATAACGGGCATGGCCACCGAAAAAAAGGAACAGAAAAAACAAAATGAAACGCGGGTAAACGACCGAGGCCCCGATCAAACGAACGCCCTATTTTCTGGATAACGAACCTTCGCATTAACGAACCTTATTCGAACGTGCACGCACCGCTGTTAGCTGTATCAACAGCGCGGTTGGATAAGTAGCTACTTGATGCACTCCGATGCAGAGTTGCATCTGCGACCACCGATCTGTTCCCTGGTTAATTGCACGCGTATAAATACGTCTCTTTATTTACACGGCTCTGCCCGCCCCTCCTTCTCTTTCTACTTATCTCCTCGTTGCTTTCTGTACTCCTGTGATTTTTCTCTTTCTTTCCTTCTATTGACACGTTGCGCGCCGTTGCTTTCGAGAATGAAAAGGTGGCGGATGGTTAAAGGCAGTTGCATTAATTGCGTCGATCTGATAGCGTCGCGTCGGTTCGACGATGCTAAGAAGGGTTGCTTTGAGGGCGGTGACTCGCGTAAATAACCGTGCTTCACGAGCGAATACGAGCCGCGTATACTTCGATTCGTCGCTCGGCTCAAGAGGCGAATGTGGAGGAATTAACGACGAATCTCGCCCGGTAAATTCTTGATATTAAGATGGGCGGGTAACGAACTAAATCGTTGACAGCGGCGTCAATTTAAGATGCAAAAATTAACATGCAAAAATGAAACATTCATAGCATAGTAGATATTATATTATAACATGATGACAATAATAATATTCAACAGAATAATAATTAAACAATTTTTATAATAATTTAAGTAAATACACGTAGTCAAAAACTATCCCAGTACGATTTCGTCTTACCGAAAGGCCCAGAAGCAACTGTTCTGACTAGGAAATGAAGACGACTTTTTTTTGCCATAAAATTTTTGAATCGATACGAAACAAATTACAGACAACGCCACTCCTACTCGAGGTCTACGCCACGCCCCCTCGCGAATCACGTGACCCAAATGAACCAATCGCTAATTTTCGTTGCATCAGCGTTGCATGATTTTTTAAGTTACCTCCGATAAAATCACTTTCAGTGATAACTACGATTAACGACGTTTCCCGTTTACAAGTGGGAGAATTACGAGTGTCAGTCGTCATTTCAAAATCACGAAAAAACGAATGAAGAAAAATTTTTGTACGGGTGTTTCGTTTCAATACGTCGTAAGACGCAAAGTTGATCGATTTAGTATCGGACACTGCAGGAAAAACAATGTCACTTCTCCAGCGAATATGCACGAGCAGCTTTCTCAAAGTTTCGTCAGCGAAAAGGAGAGCAAACGTTGGTTGCGCGGTGTATCTAATTACGCGGCGTTCGCGGCAGAAGTGTTCTCCCCGGCCGCGGCCTCTGGAAAATTTAAAAGCGCTGTATAGATTTTTAATCGGCGTTGTCACGTTAATTCGATCACCTTTTAATCGAATTCCCGGAATTCGCTGTCTCGCTGGCCAAGCCGGCGGGGGCTTTGATCGAATATAAAATTTCCTCCGGCAAATACAGAGCTTTTTCAATCAGTGGAACGAGGGAGAGCCGACCGTTCGGTGTGATCTGTCACCGATACGTGGCGCGGCTCGCTTCCGTCGAATTCCCTAACAAACTTTGTCAATTACGCCGGACTGTAAACTGTCAGTCGCGTGTACCCATCTTAATTGAACGGCCACGACCGAACCGGCCCCAGATAAATTTATGCCGTAAATAACAGGCCGAGCTGTAAAAAAAAAAAAAAGAAAACAGAAAAATAAAAAGTGTATTACCGTGGAGTGTTGCAATAATTTATTTCCCGAAATTTTTAGTTTTTCCCCTAGCTGGTGCACCAGGGATCGAACGTAATTTTAGAAGGCCGGCTCGGTTCGAAACGATCTAACATTGTCTGTACCTACGATGATTAAGTACGTGGGCAAATATAGAATCGGAGGGAGGCAGGCACGGTGTCATTCACCTTTATAATTAAAACCGTCGGCTGTCGTAATATTTCAGAATAAATCTGGATCGGGATTGTTTGATTTTTAATTCGCGTTGCTGAATTGCAGTTTTCGTGATTTGGCTCTCTTCCTTTTCCGAGGATTTCGTTTATCCAGTCTCTCGTCAGAATTTTCAACAATTTTCGCAGAATATTCACAGTGAGAGTTACTAGACAAAATTGTGTCTTACAGCGAATGGAAATTATTTGTAAACGGTCGGGGTTAATTAAATTGCGAACGAACGCACGTGGCTTGAGTGCAAATTAGTTCGATACGTTCGACGAGAGAGATCCGTCGGCGAATCAGTTGACAAAAATCCTGCGAATGTTCCCAGGAGTGAAATAAAATTATCGACGAGAACGGCAAAAATTGAAACATGGTTCCAATTTGCTCGCATGGCGCCGACGAACGGTCGAAATTCACATCGGGTCCAATCAACATGTTGCAATCCACTGGAGCTCGCGACGGCATTAAAAGTCCACCGTTTGAATTTTACAGTCGACGTTTGCTAAACGACCGTCTTCGTTAAAACAGTCTCCTCTTTATTTTTGAGTTGAGCGTAATACAAAAAAGAATGGCTGCCGCGTTCTTTTCATTTTATCAGGCACGAATATTCCGACCTTCCTCTGGAGTAAAAGAAATATACAAAAGTATTAAAAACCAGAATCACTAATTTCTCCGTAACTTCTCAATCATCTCAACTTCGTTTTCACGTCGGACAAATAATTAAATAAACATTTTAAGTAAAATTACTGCCATTTCAATAACACTTCGATGCTCGCGTCGCACGAAACAGATAAGCGCGAAAAATACATCCAGCCACTCGACCATCCAACCACCCAGCGGATCTTTTTCCAGCGTTTTCCCCCGTTCTTGCCATTATCATTTTGCCACGCTATTGTGCCCGCTCGTTTACGAAGGGAACCGGGCGTTTTCAGCGGGTTGGCCGGGCCCTCGAGAGACACGCGTAAGTCTCGGATCGACGAAACGCAACAATGGCGCCGCGAGATATTTCGCTTGGAATCGTATCAATCGATGTCGGAGGCACAATCGTTCTTCGATGTGTTACCTGCTCTGCGCGAGCCCGTTCTCCTCATTGTCGTCGAGGGGGAGAGGCAAAGGAGCGCACAATGGGGTCCCCATTGATACGCCATCGATACCTGTGGAGCACGTTCGATTCACGTTCCCGTGCTCGTGCGTCGTTTACGTGCCTCCACAGTCCGCATCTCAAAGGACCACTGCGGAGAAAATAGAATTGGGATGACATTGATGCCTGTTAACCACTTATTCATGTTGCCCATTGTCAAGCGGTGCTTCTCGTAATAGGTTTTTAGGGGACGGTGCAGGGTATAAATAGTGATTTTTCACGATTAATGCGTTTGCTCGCGATACCCGTGGTAGAACGTAAGGCATGATATGTATATATATTGTACACTGATCAATCTTTGCATCGTCTATTTATGTTGCGTTGAAAATCACGGTGAATTTTATATTTAAATTGGAACGTAACTACGTTTTATATTTGATACAAGTCTGTTTAATTTTGTAACGGATCGCTGAAGTTACCATTCGTTTGTATTTTCTAATCGAGATATCGTTTCTTTCCATTAATTATGCACCGGAAATCGAGCTTCGTATTTCAGACACAGTTTCGACTAGTCAGCTTTAAATTCCGGCCGATGAGTTTGCATTGTTCCGTAGATCAATCTCAATTAGGACAGTGGCTTAATTTCGTTTGTAGTAAATATTCATTTATTACAGATCAAAAAACAAAACAAAAAGAAAAAAAAAGAAAAAGAAAGAATAATTAATCGAACACGCCGAAAGTAAATTTCCATTATGCATCGCTTCCAATTCATTGTCGGACAGACAGAGAGACATTCGCAAGAATATTCAATCACGGTCGACGAATAATTCCCACCGTCACTCCCGAATTACTTTAATTTATAAAAACGGTTCGATCGGTTGCGCGCCGCCGGGATCGATCACCCCTTTTTCCCTGTTGGCGAATCGCGCGAATGAATATTTCGCCCCCCCCCATCCACCCCTCCGAGCGCGCGATTACATTTCAAACGCGGGCTCGGCCGCTTGTACAAGTGTCTCGGCGCGTTGGTCACATTAAAAAATACGTTTCCCTGCCCCTCCACCCTCTCCACCTCCCCCTTGCCCCTCGGTGCGATTTCCTATTGCGAGAAACATCCATTAAAGCCGGCCTATTGTATCAAACAATGCTTGTCCCCGTTTATACCATCGTCGAACACGCGCAAACAACTACGAGTGCCCGCAAACATCCCCCTGCGCTGCCAGCAGGTAGCATCTCGGTCGAGGAGAGAGAGCGGTCACATCGATACGTGGGACCCTTTCTAATCGATTAATATCAATGCAATAAATGTCAGTGAACGTTGAAGGGGTAGATTGGCTCTGTGATCGCGCGCAGAAAAATATCCATCGCTTTATATTCTGTGAAAACACGCGGCACTCTGTAGGTATTTTTCTTATTTAATGGGCTGTAATGAGTGCGAGTATCTTGCTATCTGGCGAAGAATTTCGTGGCAGTTGACGGAGGTTATGTCTTTTCTGTCTTTGGATTTTAAAGGGTGAGTCTTTGAACTTAGGGGAAGAAAGATAGCAGTGTTTGCGCTGAATTATCTTGTGAACGAATTTAATTTCTAAAAAATAGATATTTATTGACTTGTGCTAAAAGACTCAGACATTTGTGTGCAATTTGATTTATGTTCAAACTCTATCTTTCGTGGAAACTGTCATCCGATTCTGAGCCGGAAGAACATAATTAGAATTTTCGCGTTGTTAAGAATAGTAATTAATTTCTCAATTGATCGCTCCTTACTACTTTTTTTATATGTCATATCACCTTTTTTATATTATACTTTTTTATATTACCTAATTTTTCATGCTCGCTTCCACGAATTAATAAACATGTACTTGAACCTAACGTCTAAGTGAATCATTTCGCGTCGATAACGTGGGAGATTCACGTGCTATATTCGTCATAACGATAGGAACGATCGAAACGTTTTGAAAACGAAGGAGGGGCGCCTTTTATCGTGAATTAATACCGTGAAGCAATCCGTCCGTTTGAAACGTAAGGGTTCAATATCTTTATTGTCCGCTCGAAAGCTTCTCGAGCGGACGTATTAAGCGAGACTCTACGGAACGAAGTACGATAAAAGAAGCGTAAAAAGCCGAAGGACATGGAAGCCTGATACATTTCCGAGGCATTAAAACGTTCGACGCCACTCCTCGGCGTAATGTATTCTTAAATGCGCCCGGATAAAATAGATTTCCACTACGTGCATATTAAATTCCCACGTACCGCGAATGATTAATGCCCGATAATAATGCGTAAGTAACTTGGAAATAGATAAATCCGAGTACTTTGGTTCGTATTTTTCATGGAATACGTGAACAAGGCAGCGCCTTCTTTTGCGTCTTTTTTTCAAATTTCAAGGTGGAAATTTAATATGAAAAATTGCCACTCTGGTCTCGAACGTGTCACTCGATGCGAAACTTACGAAATTTCCGAATTCCATCTCGAACCGAACTTTGCAACCACTGGTTTTTCAATTGAATTGACGAAATTGTTAAAGAAACGTAACTAAAATTCAAAAATGAATATTTCGCGATGGAGAATTACTTAATTTGACATTGTCACTTCAATCTCGAACGTGTCGCTCAATGTAAAAGTTACGAAATTTCTGAATTTTGTAATTTTGAGCCGAACCTCGCAACCTTACAACTTTCGCGGCTTCGCCGATCTTTGAATGAAATTATACGAGATCGTTGAGCAGCTTCGCCTTGACAAGAAACTTAAAATACCGTCTACCTCTGCTTCTCGATCAACACGCACGGTGCTTGTACTCCTCGTGGCGAAAAAGCGTCGAACGTATAGAATCTTCCATCACACCTTGGCTAATCGAATCGCAATTCATCTGAAATTACGAAAAGTACAGATAACGAGTGACCGCGACTCGTAGGCATACAGGCCAGTTTCCAGCTGACTTATCGGCGTGAAAGAAAATTGCTCGGCTACCTTCTGCTACGAGCAAACTATGTTTAATCTGTAATTACCGTGGCATCCGCGGCGAGCTCGCCGGCGATAAGAAGATGGACTCTCCGCGAGCCGATCCGGCGAGAACAAATTTTAAAACCAGCTTCCTCTACCCGCTTTCTCTCCGCTGTGCCTCGTTTTCGCCGCTCTTTATCATTAGCACGCGTTCTTCCGTTTGCCTTAAGGTTGTCTTAATGAGAGGTTTCTGGTGCTTTCTATCAAGCTGTGTATTACGTCGCTTGATAAAACAGCATTCTAATGTCACGCGGCAGCAAATATACATATATAAAGAGAGAGAGAGAAAGAAGGGAGAAACAAGTTTGCAACTTTGTACAAAGGTTGACATGCACATCCGCCTTTTACGCGAGCAGAATCACGGTCGTTTTGTCACACCGGCGAAATTATAAACATGAACTTCAGAAAATGACGGTCTTTCCCTTCGCCGAGTTTGCATACGAGCTTGTACCCGCGTCTTGTTCGCCTCGCCAGTTGTTACTCAACTGTATTACACGTAAGGTTAAACGGTTCCCTTCCGCTCGGTGTTCCGCGAGATAATGATTCTCAATTAACATAATATCGCGCTTGATAGTTTGTTGCATAATACGCTTCTTCTTCTTCTTCTTTTTTTTTTTTTTTTTTCGTTTCTCTTCCGAGAAACCAACCGTTTGGTATTAGAGATGCACGTACATGACGCGCTGTCCGAATTAATAAGGGAACATCTTGTTCGAGGATTATGTAAATTTCAATTAAGCCTCGAGGCTAACCTGTGTGATGTGTGTCCCGTCCAAGATCGATTTTGATGGTAAATTACCAACGCGTCAGAGAAGAAGATGAACACTTGCTACAAACCGCGTTGGAGGATTTGTAACTTGAAATGTTAGAATCTCAGACTATCTTACTCGAGCTTAAATTCGGGAAAAATATCGTGAAATTTGTTGCATAGATAAATTCAGAATTTAAAAAAGATCAAAGATATCGCGTATATCTCAAGAAATTCTAAAACTGATTATCCGGCATGTTGAATCTCATTGATCTGCGAAAGAAAAAAGAATATAAATTGAATCGTACGAAAATTGCTCGAATTAACTGTGTTGTCTTTCCAAGAAACTAATCACCCGGTTAATAAATCACTGTGACATACAAAATATAAAAAAACTGCACGACTTGTACCCTAGTATGATTCGTCTCACAAAACAAATTACAGGCGCGATCGCTCAGTACCAGACAACGCCACTCCTACTCGAGGTCTACGCCACGCCCCCCCTCGCGAGTCACGCGACCCAAATCAACCAATCGCTAATTTTCGTTGCATCAGCGTTGCACCTGAAGAGGCCCGATTTTCTGGCTTACCCCCGCTAAAATCACTTTCAGTGATAACATAACATTTCTTCTCGTAGAAAATTCAGTTTCCTTTCCTTTTCTCCTGCAAGAACACACGCAACTCCTTTTCGTTATTTCTTTATTTACCGTTCCAATAGAAACGTCGAAAACGTTCGACTGTCGGAGATAACGGAAAGTGAAAAGCGAGAAGCTGGACGGTGTCTTTTCTTTCCCGTTCGTTGAAATTGACAGGGAAGAAAGGCACGTCGAGTGTAAGTATTCAAACCGAAGTCAGGTAAGACTTAAAACGGAATCGCGTAAGAATAGTGAAGAACCTTTTTAACTTGAATGGGCTCTATTATACTATTGTGGAGGGGCTGGGAAGTACCGGCGAGGTGGTGCTTCTCAATGGAGTCTCGATCAGACGTCGAGAGTTTCATTTCAACACTCGAACCTCCGGCGGAGGATCGATTCGAAACAATCGTTTCTTCAAACATCTTACAACCGATTTGCGGAATAATACCCGCCGGGCTTTGGCTTCTCTGTTACTTGTATCCGCTCCATTCTATACTGGGTGTTCAGTGATGAAACTCTTGTCGTTCAATTGTTCGTTTCATCCTCGGCGGATGGAACTATATTTTTACGTGCTGTAACATCTGTTTTCGTTTCTATAACGTTGCGTGCGTGAAAGTTAATTGCCCACGAATGAAACACGCAAGAGGAGAACGATAAATTTACTTTACTAAACTCTGTATATTGAAATTTTTTTGTAATTTCTTGATTTATCCAATCAACGAAACGCTCGTCTCGTTTACTCCTTTCAATTGTTCATTCACTTTTTATTAACTTTAAATAATATCGTTGGTCTGTTACAATTACATTACAGATTCTTGCAATCTTCAAAATATTCAGACTCCAGTCTCAATCTAACAAGACGGATGAATAATTCTCACATATTTTTATTTTCTGTTCAAACACCAGAAGAAACGAAGAATTAATATTAATTATTCATACTCCCTGAACATATTCAATTTAAGCTTCGAAACATCACGTTCCTCTTACCTTTCCTTACACTTGAAATAACGAAAGCTTTTCTCTCGGAAAAACAACTTGCTGGAACACCCAGTATATCAACGTAGACACGTCTAGCCACAGGGAAACCGTTCTCGATATCAGTCGCAACGGCATTGTCAGACGGAATGGACGAAGCTTTCGAGGACCTCTCCATTCTCCACCCCCAAGATCCTTTCTTCAAGTGGAACCGTCTTTTCTTTTCCCTCGTTCCATCCATTTCTCTTTGGCCACCAGCTACGTCCTTCGCCCCACATCCTTCGCTCCATTAATCCACCCTATTAGAGGGACGAAATATCGGTCAGTTCCACGGCCGGGGTATCAGTTGCGTGCACAATGCACGCCGTTTATCCGGACGGCCGATTTTTCCCAACCAACTCTTCAAACCACTTCAAACCTTCTTCTCCCGGCTTCGCGGCGCGCGTTTCCATTCATGCGGCAGCGACGCTTTGAGGACTCCAACGGGATGCACGACTCCTCGTCGTGTGTCTCCCGATGGAAGTCCATGGGATCGAGAGGGGATTAGCTTTTTGGGACGCGCGGATCATCCGCTTAGGGGGATTCTTCGTTTCACCAAGGTTTTTGATGTTTTTCGATGGTTGTTTTCTGGTCAGTGTTGAAAGGGTTTTGCGAGGAAGATGCGATAAAATGTATTAGAGATGAGGGGTTTGTCGTAGCAGTTAGGGATTGAAATCTCCATTTGTACTTCGCTTATAAAATGTCCTTTTTTTTTAGGTAACTCACTCTGTGATGTGTTGAGTCAGCGTTGAAAAGATTTGCGAGCAGGAAAAAGGAAATTTGATGTAATAAAATGTACCAGATGTGTAAAAGATGAGAGCAGTTAGGGGATGCAATCTCCATTTGTATTTCGCTTATAAAATGTACTTTTGTTTTTCATATACTTGAATAATAACTCACTCTATGCTGTGTTGAGTCAGTTACTAGACGAGGAAGATTAATTGTATCTGGGTATATTGAACGGTATTCTATCGATAAATTGTCTTCAGTTTGCCAATTGATAATTCAATGCGTGCGTTGTACAATTTTCCACCTCAATATCTCAAAGTTTCGCGAGAGTGACCTCGAGCGATCTTGAGCCAAAGGTACACGACCCTGAGTCACTTTCTAAATTTCGAAAATTCACCTGCACTCTCAATTAGCCGCGTCATCGCGTAATTGCCCGGGATCTCGCGGAATCATGCCGAAACGAGCAACTCTCTCAATTACGACGAAAAGTCGGAAGAGAGGCGTTAAAGGAATTTTTAATTCGACAGCGATGAGACCTCGCTTTCCAAGAACAACGAGTTCGGGGTTCGCCCGGTTTGGCGCCGGTTCAGTCCGGCCGGTTTTCAACCCGTTTGGCCAGTTTTCATGACATTAGTCTGTTACCGGTTTCGTAATATATGCCGCCCCTTCCCACTCAGTTCCGTATACGATGATAATGTTTAACAGATCACGGGCTAGAAAGAGGAAGAAAAGAAATGAAAAAGAAAGATAGAGAGAGAGAGAGAGAGAGAGAGAGAAACGATAACGAACAAAGAGTAAAAGAGGAAGAATCGTCACAGAGCATTTCAACACGGGAGAAAGTACTACACGATGTCGTTGGACTATCTTCAATCTGCCGACCGATAACTTCGACCAGAGGGATCTCCTCGAGAGTATACGGTACTTTCGATCGTGTGACTATTCTTAGCACGCTGTATTTCATTCGAGATTTTCACCGAGTTCGAAACGCGAAGTTTCCATTTACCAACGGAGGTTCCGTTCTCGTACTGTCGTTCGTTTACAGTTTCATTCGCCGAGAGAGATTCCATTTGAGATTTCTCTGCTCGCTGCATTTGCAATAATTTCGCATCGCGAGGGCGATGACTGTACGAGCGTTCTGGTTTGCTCGCCGTTCGATCGATCAACAGTCGTTTCGTCTGGAAAAATCTCGCCCCATTTGATAATTCGGCGCAACGTTTCGGGCGATTGTATCTTTTTGTCGCAATTGCATTTGGAATTGTTCTAGTTTTTCTAACGCAATCACGCTTGTAGAATCGTTGGATCAATGATTACAGTGTTTGAAAGGATTCCAATTGTTTCATTGCAATTGTAATCGTCGTGATACAAATGGTAAAACCGATCTTCGATTTCAACCCCTTGAACAATTTTCCCGCCGAGAGAATAACCAATACTCATCGAACGCTGAGGTGGCGTTGTTAATTCGTCGAGCCGAAGGAAGATTCATCGGGACAGCAGGTCACACGCGTTATCAGCCCCGAAAGACACGGCCCGATGGATTCCATTGAAATTCTTTTTACACGGCGAATCGGCCGATCTAATTACTCGGCTCCGATCGGGGATCCGTGCTTAATTGAGAGATACAACCGGAATCGGCCACCGAAACGGAATGGCCGCTTTCATTTCGCGTCTTTCGGCTCGTTTATCGCGGCACGATACTGCCCTCGCTATTTCACCGTCATCACGGTTTATCCGGCTCTTATCGCTTTACGCTGTCTCTTGTTTGCGCGCGCCGGTTTGGACCGCTCGCCTAGTAGCCGCCTAGTATCTAAACGCGTCGTTGTTTTTTCAACTTTTCCTGTTACCGTTTCATTAAACCAATTAATTCGCTATCCTCTGGCACTGTTGCTGAGATTTTTCTTATCCTCGATTACGGGCTGTCGTTTCTCTGAGCGGGTACCGCGTACGCGTTAGGTCGCCGATTCTATTAATTAAATTAGAATTCAATTAGAAAGTAAATTGGAACTAAATTCGAGGCAACGAGTCGTTAATTGGTTTAAATATATTCAAGTTTAACATTTGCAAGGAGCTCTTATCAATTAAGTACCGACTGGTTGGAAATGTTCCAAGCGTTGTTATAACTGATTTCGTTTGATTATTTGCATTCGAATACGGGGGGGATTTTTAGGAGATCGGCAAAGTATAATGCATCAGCTACGTGCTGTAAAATCCATGACGTTGACTCTCGTCTGACCATGAATGCATATACTACTTAAAACTTCTCTCAGTTGGTACGAATTCAGCGCAGTCACGATTAAACCAAACGCACAGTTTGATTATTGTATTACGCTATTTCATTTATACGTTCGTGGAAAATTTGCAGATTCGTACGCAAAAATGTACGGGATAACTGGAATGTGACGCTTGTTATAATATTACGTTTTCGTCGCCGAAATTAATTTTTTCTACTGTTCGTAAAAATACGGACTCGCGCGATATAACAGTGTGGAACCTTTAAAAATATAAAAACGTGCGGAACATTGTATCTTTAAAAGAAATAATATCTAAACACGTACTTATACGTGTATAAAAATGTACGGGAATTACCAAAATGTACTGTTCTTTATAATATTCACCGGATAAAAACTTAAAAATGTACAAATCGCACAAAAAGCTGCACGACTTATACCCCAGTACGATTCGTCTCACTGAAAGGAGAAGCAACTGTTCTGACTAAGAAATGAAGACGACATTTTTGCCATAAAATTTTATTGATGTGAAAACATTTGAATCGATACAAAAATTACAGACGCGATTGCTCAGTACCAGACAACGCCACTCCTACTCGAGGTCTAGCCCATACTCCCTCGCGTGTCACGTGACCCAAATCAACCAATCGCTAATTTTCGTTGCATCAGCGTTGCATCTGAAGAGGCCCGATTTTCTGGATTAGCCCCGCTAAAATCACTTTCAGTGATAATATAAATGAATATAAATAATAATGTATAAACTACATGTATAACAGATACAAATAATAATACATAAAGTATAATACGAATGTATAATTTGTATGATAAATATGAAAAACAATAAATGAATCTTCGTTTACATTTGTAAAAATGCACATTTGCATAAACGTGCGAGTTGCCAGTCGTCGAAATTACCGAAACGGAGCTGGAAACGGTCCTGTTCGACTGCTCGCGATCACCCAGCTACCGGAAGTCGATTATCGAATGGTTCACGGCTGCAATCAGCCGAAAGCTATGCATCGGAACTCGGTGATAATTAAATTGATCACGTGACTGCGATTGCAGCTAGACAGCAAGAGAGAAGGGGGATCCTTGATCGTTATAAATCTAGTTTCGACGCGAATGCAACATGCCCCCGGTTCCCCGTCTGTTCTCCCATCTCTACGCGCCTCCGCTTTAAATAGCTCCGCGCGCAATCGTTCGAATTATCGATGTGCTTTATTTTCGAGGCAATCGCTTAATGGGAGCGGCTTAAGATGCCTTGTAAACAACTCGTACGGCTAATTAAGAAGGAAAGACTTCTTGTAACGTTTTGTTTGCGTGACGGCAATTTCCGTCGAAAGAGGAAACTGCGTCTCGAATCCATTTAGCTGTTTTTAACCACCTGGCCGCTCTAATTCCTCCTGCCTGATTCTCATCAACTCGGCGCCCTCGCGCGCCGCGTGCCTCGGTTTTTCAACCCGACAAGTTGGAAGTCCAATTTTCCGCGATACCTTCTTCGTCTTTTTCCTTTTAAAATGCGAAGCACCAAAGGCTATATTGATAGACTGTGGTTCGGTGTTCTTCTAGCCAGCGAGAGCTTTTTAGTTGCCGCGCGATCGGTTGATCCCGATTTTTTGCTCGAGTTTATCGGCAGGAAGGCACGGTGATTTTTACACTTCGTAATTGAAAATTTCTTTCATATTTAGACGCTATTCGTTTGCTGAAGGTATTAAAGCTTCCAATCGCGGATAGAGCGTATGTCCTTTTTACATGCTCTGCAATTCTTGGCTTTTCGGTGCAGGGTGCAAGGAAGAAATGGACGCACAGGATGTAAAACGCTCGTCGAAATTAATAGACAGAACGTGATTTCTCGAAAAACATTCAGATTGATGCAATCTAAATAAAGACTCTGGATGATAATTTTCCATGAGAAAGAATCCAAAGCTCACATCTAACAGCCTAATGTCTATCTATGCAACACGTTCACATTTGATCGTCAGAAAAATCACAAAATTCCTCACTGGCCGCGCGACTCCAAATTTCCAACGAACTGAACGAATCGAAACGACCAACGGGATAATCCTCGCTCTCGAGGTTGCCCGCTGAAAATCCCCCCGGCCACGAACCAAGAAAATTCGGCGACCTTTTCCCCAGCTCCGTTATCCGGAGAACGTAGCCTGGCAGACGGAACGCAGCGTGTTTCGTATGGGCGTGGGACCTCTTCGTGGTTCGTGACGGGGTCGTTAATTATGGAACGCCATGGGTTACGTTTCAATGGATGATTGATGAACGCCTGGCGATCCTCATCTAACCTCTTCCCAAGAAGAGCAACGGAGCAGGAGAGAGGAAGAGAGACGGCCGCGAAGAACGGACGAAACGAAACGAAACGAAACGAAAAGAGTGTAGAGAGGAGAGAAAGAGGATCCAGCCGGAGGTACCACTCTGGAAACAGGTTTCTGATTGTTCAGAGAAGCCAGCATCCTCGGTTTCTCCGCTCCCGGAACACGATCGCGAAAGAGCCGGCTACTCTTCGAGCATTACTACTTACCGCTGCTCGTCTCCGCCGTTCGTTCGTTCGTTGTTCCTTGTCGATTTGACGAAGTGTTACGGTTTAATCGATTTACAGTCCGCACGAAAACGATCGCCGTGGCCCCGCGAGGATGCGACTGCCTTCGTGTTTGAAGTGCTTGTCGATTTTATCGAGCCCCCGCTTTAAGAGATGTCCGTGGCTTCCGTTAGATTATTTAAACCGAGCGGAAGATATTCTCTCCTGCAGTACGTGTTTCTATTCTCGTTTCGTGCTCTTCCTCTTTGTCTTTCTTCTCCTTTCTTTTTCTCTTTCCTAGTAATTTTGTTCGTTGATTCAGTGACGCGAGATCGGAAAGATCTAGCTTCGACGTCGGTAGATATTCGCAAGCATTACGTTTCTATCAAAAGGAACATATTTTTTCTTGAAGTTACTTCTCGTTGTCTTTCTTCTTCTTCTCGTTGATTTTATAAATTTAGTGACGCGATAAATTGAAAAGCGATCTTGATTAATTTCGACCTCTGTTGAATTGTTGACTCGAAAAGGCAGATATCTTTCAATTTTAAAAATGTTTCAGTTCTCGCTCAACTTCTCGTTTTCCTCTGTTAATGGCGTCACTGATTCAGCGGCGCATCATTGGAAAAAGTTTTGGTTAATTTCGATCGTGTTCTGTTGACATCTTGCTTCCATTGACTATTAAAACCCAAGACCAAAAGTGGATTGTTCTATGTGGTGTGTTTTAATTTTGATTTAAAATTCTCTTTCATTTTCTGTTTATAAGATCATTAATTTTAATAACGCGAAGTAGGAAGGGATTTTGGTCAATCTCGATTTCGTTTCGGAATGGATCCCTTGGCGGCGCTATTGATGTCTACGAGATCGTTCAAATGTGAAAGGGAAACTGAAATTCATTTGGATGCTTGGGTTTGTTATTCGTACAAAAGGTGTCAATCATCTTTGGTAGATCAAAGAGATAGCGAAAGCAGATAGACAGGTTAAGATAGGATTACTTTTCTTCGGTTATCTGCTCCAATCGATTTTGCTTCTCGCGTGATTGATTCCTTTGTGAATCGCTGAACAGTAGTATATTATCTTGTTCGAGTTTGATTTCATTTCGCGATGAGAAATTAACTAGTTAAATGTTTTCTGTCCTTGCGAAACATATGTTTTCAACATATTTGTGATATTGCACAGTGTTGCATGATTTAAATAAAAAGAAAAAAAGAAATAACAGCAAAAAAGTATTTAATCAAACCAACAACGTCCAAAATTCAATAAAACAACGTAAATTACAAGAAATTACAAATCATTTACCCTTGATGGGTAATTGAAATCAATTAACAATCTCTGTGTCACATCGACAAGTGCAATTAAATTTTCATATATTTATGAAATTTCATCTCTATCGAGTAATCTACTGTACAAGAGAAATACATATATGTCGAAAGAAAAAGTTCTTTGATACTACTGTTGATCATATGAACAACGATCACGATGATGATGATGATGATGATGATGATGATGATAATGGTGATTGTAACAATATCGATGGTATCGGTGATGTGACGATCTCGATGGCAAATAAATGTCGGCTCACTTTACAATTTTATTCCCCGTGAACTTCTTCTGATAATCGGTTATTAAAATCGATTAAAAGTCGGTTAAATTACCGATGGCGAATTGGCTTGGTCGATTTCGGTTAGTCGTATTAAAAAAGAAAAAGAACAAACGTTGGATACGTGTAACTTTTTGGAAATTGCCCTTTCGTCAAGCGTAATTCACCGATCGAGAATCGATCGTAGGAATATCGAGGCAATTTTCGGTAAAAGATACGCATACGATCGAAGGCTATCCGTTCGAAAATTGTCCTCGCATTATTTCGAGGTAGCCCGTACAAATTTGACGAGATTCGTCTTGATGGTTGTTTCATGACCGATCTCGGCCGATCTCGATCCGAGGGTAATTTGGTCGTGAGAGTTTCAAGGTACTTTCAAGGCTAAATTGCCTCATTTAAAGTCGGTTTCTGTTTTTCGTTTTCGCGAAACGACGGTTTACGATCCATTACGATTTATTTTATAATTTAACGAACATTTCGGAACGTCTTTCTGCCGATTACGTTGCAAAAGTTGTAAATAACAAATGTCACATTACTAATATTCTCTTCATATCTTCAAACTAACTATAATTACAAGAAGCTGCACGACTTGTACCCCAGTAGGATTCATCTCACTGAAAGGTCCAGAAGCAACTGTTCCGACTAGGAAACGAAGACGACTTTTTTGCCATAAAATTTTATTGATATGCAAACGTTTGATACCAAACAAATTACAGGCGTGATCGCTGAGTACCAGACAACGCCACTCCTACTCGAGGTCTACGCCACACCCCCTCGCGAACCACGTGACCCAAATCAACCAATCGCTAATTTTCGTTGCATCAGCGTTGCACCTGAAGAGGGCCGATTTCCTGAGTTACCACCACTAAAATCACTTTCAGTGATGATAAGCTTACATCTCATTGAAACGATAAATGAAATAAATCGAAACTCCCGTACGAGTCTTACGTTCGTTTCGCAATAAATCTATCAACAAGGAGCAATTGCTCTCGCGCCTGACAATTCGATTACACGCCGCGAAGATTCGCGAGGAGGATCCGGAGCGCGAGCGATCGTCGCGGAGCCGCGCGACCACGAAAAATGTCGTCGCCCGTACGTGTCGGCACGTCCGCCTCGATCACCTCGAAGATAACGCTGATGCTTTTCTTGTTCATTCGTGGGATCGCGCAAAACTTGCACGTGTGCCTGTCGGCCGCGTCCTCGCCGCCGACGAACAGCATCGGAACAAGAAAGCGGGGCGCGACGCGAGAAAAGCATCCGAATGAATTACCCGGCGCGGCGAGGACGTGACATCTTGACGAAAGAACGTGCGCGGATCCGCAAAACCGCTGTTCTCATATCTCATGCGTTTCTCTCGGAGAATGGGCTAAAGTGGGCGAATTTTCGTCGTGTCATTTCTCGTGCTGTATATTTGACGACAAATTTGAGTCGGTTCGAGCACGAAACTCTTGAAGGTCTTGGCAATTCTTGGACGTTGAATGTCTTGACTGTTTTAGAAGATCTCAAAGTTTTAAGAATGGCGATTGTCTTGAAAGTCTTGAGGCGTTGCGACGGAGTTTGAATTGGCGTGACGAGTTGATGTAAAATTATAAAATATTAAAGGAAATCCAGGACGTTCGAAATTTGATCGAAGAATATTAAATTTGAATCACGTTTGAAGTGACTGGAATTTATTCTAGATTCTAGATTTTATTTCCTTTTCGGCATTATTTTATACTTGTCCAGTTACGCTTCTTATGGATTCTTTGTTACTATTTATTCGAGATTATATCAACCCTCGAATATTGTAGATTGTCTGTAAGATCACTCCCGATGAAATTAATATGAAGTTATAAATTATACATCGGACGATATTTGCAAGAATAGAAGATACTCCATAAAGTTATCGAGCAATGGAGAACGATATTAACTCCTGCGAGGCATTAATTAAATATTCGTCCACTCTGTCCTACATATATTTAATCGACTGATGTAAAGTTCGCTCGATCCTTGCAACAATGATTAAACTCAATTGAAAAAAGTATGTAGAATTTTCGCTTCAGTTTCTCATATTTTCACTCACACGAGCCATTTATATTTAATAATTCACGATTCGTATTATAAATAACATATTTTTCACGATTGTTCAATTTTGCAAAATCATAAAACGAACAACATTCAACGAGACCTTCGCGAGAAATCTGCACGACGCGCGAGACACGGGAAGCAAATAATTTAGCACTCATCGATGTTAAGAACCAAACACATCTCCAAGAATCAAACGAAATCTCCACCACGTGGCACGGACGTTGAAAAAACGCAAATTCCTTCCGAGTCGGAGCCGGTGCCCCGTCTATTTCGCGAGGCGCGTCCAGTCGGCGCGTCCTCGACAAAAGCGAATTAATGAAAGCGGCGGGCAAGCCGCGCCGGTCGATTCAACTTACCGACACGATGGACTTAACAATGGGGAGAATCCGGCATTGAACGCGGAAGCCCATTAATTACACGATGAAAACCGCGTAATTATTGTTGCATTAGCGAGGATGTACGAAGGAGGAGCGGCGAGGAGTTTCGTCCGCTCCACGGCCCCCGGTCTCGAGGCGAAAATACTCGTGCGAAGTTTCTACGAAGCTCGAAATCCGATCAGAGGGGGCGCAACGAACGAGAAACGAATCGGCGGAGGGGGGCAGGGCCCTGTGGTCGATGATCGGGCCCCCGCTGCATCTCAGCGAGGACCGTCCCCGATGGAATTCGATCTCGCGGTCAGGATCGAAGATTTTCGTGAAGCGAGCAATCCCGTTCGTTCATCGATTGTTCCTCCATCGATCGCCGATTCATCCTGAAGGCGCGTCCATCCTCGCCTTTTTCTCCTCTTCTCCCCTTTCGACCGTCCGATATCCTCTTTGCTCCTACTTCCTCTCGCCCTTCCATCCTTCCATCTTCTTCCTGCTTCTTCGTCGGTGCGTCTTCCTCCTCCTCTCGACGACACCTCTTCCCTCATCCTCGTCGAGCCTCTTCCTTCCCCCCCCCCTCCTTTCCCCTTCTTTCCCCTCTTCACCAGCCCTGCTCGTTTCTTTTCACGAGGCTGAGGCTGAGGCTCGATGTTCGCGCTTCTTCCCCGTGTCTGTCTCTCCTCGATATCCGAACCCGCGCCTCGTCACCTTGTACACCTCCTCCCCCTCCCCCTGCCCCCCCTTTTTTTTTACCTCCGTGCACCCAGCTCGACCGTTTTCGCTCGTTGTCCCTCTCTCGATGCGCCGACGTCCTCCGTCGCCGTGATCGTAAATACCGGCGGGAACTCGAGTAAGAAGTTCGTGCCTCGCGGCCCCCTCGAACGCGCCACACCATCGTCATTTTTGCTCCCCCTCGCGACGACCTGTCTCTCTCTCTCTCTCTCTCTCTCTCTCTCTCTCTCTCTCTCTCTCTCTCTCTCGTCGATCCTAATAGTCGATGCTGCCAGTCGACGCGATTCTCTCGATTCGAGTCGAGCTCGAGGGGTTTGATGGTATTTTGAGGAACCTCGAGAAGAAACCGTGCTTGGATAATGTGGTTGATTGGATGTTTCAGCTGGCCTTTCTTATTTCGGGGGAATTTCGTGGATCCTGGACGGTGTATCTTTCTTCTGGGGACGGAATTTTCTGTACGAGGAGCTTAGAACGCTTGTATTTATTTGACACTTGGAGAAAACTTTTTTTAAAATTTTTCTGCAATGGATAATATAGATGACGTGTTTCCTTCATAAGTGAGAATCTTTTGATACTGATATCGTGGTTATCATGATCATGTATCATGGCTCAAGATGATTTGAAATCTGAATTGTTTAATTTTCCACTATATAATTCCGTATTTTGCGATTCAACGATATAAACTTGCCACGATGATAATGGATAAACAATATCATAAACAATGATAATAGAAAACTTGCCGCGTTAAACGCAAGAACTCAAATTGAACTTGAACGTTGTCACAATTCTAAATATGACAATTTCATATTTTACGAATGACGATAGACAACCTCCGACACTGCTTGCCACGTGGACCTGTAATTAAACCTACACATTCCGTAATTAACCTCTCACAAATCCGATGTTAATCAGAAGCAAATAATTTTCACCATCCGCCAGACACACATCAAACGTCCATCCGACGTTTGCTGTCAGTTACGAAAAGAAACAAGTTGAAACAGCGTTTGGCAATTTCGTTGACAACGGGAGATCTATTCAACGGGAGCAACGGTACCACCGACGATATCCGGTGGCACATTCACCCTTTCGCTTTCGCGCGGCGATTCTTTTTTCCTCCAAGGTCGTCGTTCTTTTCTTTCCCTCTCTCTCTCTCTCTCTCTTTCTTTTTTTCCGTTTCGCTGCAACACTTCACGTTCGTTTCGGAACGCTGAGCCGAACGAGTCGAAGTCAGTGAGTCGGTGCGGCAAATGGCAGAAACGTGGGCCGCTCGCCTCTCCGCGTCCTTTGCTTCACGTGCACTCTATTACTCAACGTCGCCGGCGTAATTAGCATAATAATATCTGTAACTCGCGGTTGCACCGCTAACTAATTACCGGTATATTAATCAAGGTATTCGACGCTGGAGCCAGGCCAATCCCGCCTATCCAAGATGTCAATCCGATTTATCTGCGTTGCATTAGAATGTCAACCGAGAGCGGGACACGTCCGGTGTTATAGATCTCTTCATAGATCCGAGAGTGAATCGACAATTTTCCACTGTCAGCCCGGACAAATGAAACGCCACGAATCGTTGGCTTCGTTGTTGTCTCGCGCACGGAGAAAGAGACGGAGCCGTGTTTCCTGGTCTGTCGTATTTTTCAACGAAGCACAGTGGAATTCCGTTTGCACGAGAGGAACGAGGCAGTTCGTACGATCGGATTGTTCGTGTAATAAGAGTCCACCCATCTCTCCCCGTCGCTTGTGATTTTTCGTTCGGTCGATATAATAGGTTTTCACGTTCGTGTAAGAGGATTTCACGAAATCGAAACGTTCGCTGGATGCTGATGAAAGATCATAAGTGAATTGACGTTCGGTGATAATTTATACGTGTAATTGGTAGCTCTATTTCTTTTACACGCTCAAGTTTCGACGGTCGAGAAATATTAATTATTAACGTTGAACGTTAGTTTAATTTTAAAGGGAAAATCGAAGCGAGGAGATCGAAGAATTTTCACGTTACAACGCACGTTATAGCGGGAATAAAATTTAGCACGCGACACAATTTTTAAAAATATTCGTGCTCTTCTTAACGAACAGCGACTAGGTACGAAAGTGTAAGTGAAAAGCAGGCGAAAGATTGACGGATACGCCACATTCTCGCAGTGGAACATCTCTGTCCGCGCTGGATAAATTACGCAGCGTAAATCAATGTAAATCAAAGTGCATAACTCGTCGCGAGTCAATGTGCCGGCGATTAGGCAGCGTGCCAGAGACTTTCGACGTTGTTCGCAACATCTTTGGGAAAAATACCGTGGCACGTCGCGTACGGCGCGTTGAAGCGAATAAATATAGCGAATGAAGTGTATCGGTATGCAGATTCAAACATCTCGAGCAAATCAAACAGCTCTGTCGACGCGGAAATATTATACAACTCTAAAAATACTAGGACGCTCCTTGTTCGTTTTTGCAAAAGTCGACCGTCGTTTGAAAGTACATGTTTTTAACCAGGAAATTACCAAGGATCCAACGGACGTTTCGACGACGAATTCAAAGCGGACGATCCTTTGTTTTCCCTCAAACACGATTCTCTTCGTTCGTGAACACTCGAGGCTGGCACACTTGCCGGAACGTCGTTGGCACTCCCGCGAAACGTTTCCACGAACTCCGATCTCTGTCGAGTGATTAGCATCTCAGGGCTTCGCGGACTGATCGGTATGAGGAGAGTGTAATTTGGCTGAGAGAAAGAACAACGCGAATGCCGCGAGGTGAACAACCGAAATTACTCTGATCCAGTTGTTTTATTTAATTTTAACAACAAGCACATTTTCCAGAGGGGAAATTCTACCATTTTCTTTGAACTCGAATATCATCTCCTACCGTGGTGATTGTTCTCTTCGGGGCTAATGACAGGCCTTCGCGACACTTGAGGTTGTGTTGCAAGCAATTCAGCAACGATTCTTACAGTCTGGATACAAAGTGCATGAGTGAAACGGCTCGTTGAACTATGGAATTCCGTATCAATCATCCAGGGTAGTGAAATTTGAAACCCAGTGGCCGCAGGGTCGTGAAACTCGACGTCAATGATTTCGTAATAACCGGGCACGGTACATTTGGTGATCTCTGAAACACGAAATTCGATATTGATCAATCGGAAATTCTATTTCGACGTATTGTTGACACGTGAGATTTAATATCGACGATCCGAGAATTGTTTAATTGTTGTTCTCTATCGGAGATTGTCGTAAATTATATTTTTATCTGTTTCGTGAAAATACTCTTTAAATTTATCGCGCATTCTCTGAATGTTTTCCTGTAGTTACTTGCTTCTAGTAATTCCGATAATATCTTGATAGTTTTCTAATGAAATTTCTACATATTTTTCTCAAGCAATATTTTTATTTTTTTGAAATTTCCTTTTTAATTCCTTAGCAATTCCTCGATGATATTCTAATCATTTGTAACTAGATTTCTACACTTGTATAATGAAATTTTAATGAGATTCTACCAATTGGGACACGAACTGTTGCTAAAATTATAAAATTAAGGAGTGGTTGATAAAAAGGGTCAAACAAACAGAGACAAACATGCCGTATTATTACTGCAACGATAAGTTGTTACTGTGCGTGTAAATTACGTTTGTAGAGAGCATCGACGATTAATTGAAAGATATTCTCCGGAAAAGTCGTTGGCAATTAATCCAATTACTATCGAATAATCGTTCTCGGCTACCGGTAACCGGGCGCAAGAAAAATGAAGCGAAATGGCGGAAGTCTGGGTGATTAGTCTTCGTTTGCCTGGGCTTCCTGCCGTGTTTACATTCTTGCGTATGATGAAGATCCCCGGCGCCCGTTATACCAAGCAAAACTTCCAGGACGCGAGGTCGTTACGTCGTCTCGCGTTGGAAACGTTTTCGTTACTTCGTTGCTTCGGTTCTTTCCTCTTGTCTCTCTTCGACTTTGTCGAATCGTCGAGGAAGCGAGAACTCGTTCGCAGCGCGAACACACACATACACACACACACATACTCGCGTTCATTTCACTTGAGTTGGAAAATGACGCTGTTCTTGCGTCAGAGCTCGGCCAGGATTCAATCACCAGTCGTTGTCTCGATCGGTCTCTATTTTCTCGGCTCGTTTACATTAATTCCCTTTACTCGCTCGGCCACTCGTTAAACACCGACGATGCTTCCTCGTTGCTCCTCGCGATGAAAAATGGCGCGCAACTCGTTGACTCGCGATCGAGTTAAATGCTGGGCATTCGAGCAATTAGCGGGAAGTATAAATGATAATCGACGCTCGGTTTTGTGTTATCTTCTTTTTTTAGAAGAAGTTTCCTTTCACTTGGAACGATTTGTTTTCGTAGGTTCTCAGAGCTTTGGTTAAGAGAAACAAAAAATATACATCCTGGAATGCTTTGATATATTTTATAGCATACGTATGATTTCCAATAAAAATACTGTTTGTTAAACTAAAATATATAATATACATGTCCAAGTATAATTTCATCCTCGAGTTTCTCTTGATTTCTTTCAAAAGGCATTTGAAAAATTTTGTTCATACGCCAGCAGAGATTTTCTCGTATCTTTAAAAAGTTGGCAATTCAAATAATTGACTATTCATTAATAATGAATTAGAAAAAGAAATTAAACGTGAACATAAAGCAGATACCTACACATCCGTGAATGTTGGATTCCTTTTGGATATAAATAAATGCAATAGCTATCTCTACCTGTCTGTTTCAAGAACATTTATTTAGCAAAATAACGTTTCACCGTGCTAGAAGACAGTGATACCCGTCCCCCATGTATTACGCGTCAACGTGTCACCTGAGAGCCGTCTGGAAACGCGGCGACGACGACGACGACGACGACGACGAGACTGGGATAGCTCTCGCAGTCGGTGAGTTTCTCTAGCTCGGTGAAGCGGAGCACGGTCGCGCGAGGCAATGTACCATGAAGATGTTCGCACCCCGAATTCGTCATTGGCCGTGTAACGAGAGTTCTTTTCCAGCGTCGTCCGAGTCGGTGGCGACCGACTGGCTGAACACGGTCGGCCGTTGGCCAGTTTTGCCACGGTAATATGACGTATTAGTCACAGCTTAATGACGAAAATAACAGACGATTCAGCAGACGGCGGTGCGATTTCGCCGCGTCGGGGACGGCCAAACGATAATCACTGCCGTGCCATAAAGTATCGGGATTCTTCACGCGTGTATGCACGCACACACGGCTGCGCCATTAAAGCTATTCCTAGAGACGCATTTGCTGAAACGGGTAATAAGCGCTCCGCCGGCAGGCGTACCAACTAACCGACCTGGTAGCCACCAGCCACATTTCCACCAAGGATCCGTGAAAAGCAGCTTTCGGATCGGTGCTTTTCACCGTAATCGTAAATTTTCAAGGATGCCGTTAACACGTCGCGGGGAAGTTGGGAAATGTTGCGACGTCTCGTTTATCGCTGATTCTTACGGGATGTTCGCGCGAGGCGTCGTGACTCGGATTGGATTGTTATGATCGTTATGAGAACCTCCTTCGCCAGGAAACAACTCGCTCGAAAAATAATCTGTTTCAACTTGAACCCAGTCCATTTCGAAATATTGTATCGTATCGCGTGTTTCTTTTCGACAGAAAAGTAGGGTCTGATTTTGTTGAAATGTAAAATTGAAGAGGCACACAAACACAGTGTTGCACACAGAGAATACTTTTCGAAACTCGCGATTACTTCCCTGTGACAAACAAACACTTTTCCGGGCGAAAGTCGAGTTAATCGCTTTAACTTTCTGATAGAGGCTCAGACATGTCAAACCACGCCCTCTCCCCCTCAAAAAAAGAAAAGAAAAAACACTGCATATTTCCGAATCAACCGCGTGGAAAAATTCCTTGCGAAAGTTTATTTGGACGAGCGGTCGTAAAAGAAGAGGAATCGTTCGGCGCTGGACTGAACGGCGAGGCAATCAAAGGAACAAAAGTGCGGCGCGTTCCACGGTGGCGCCCAGGAGGTAGAGCCGGGGCCCGGTCAATTAATTCCGCTCGTGCAAGTAGTTCATCAAGTTCGCCGGTCGAATGTTTATACGAGCCGACAGCAGCGGCTAACGAAGACGCCGTCGTCCTTTCTCTCTTTTTTTTCTTCTCTCTCTCTCTCTCTCTCTCTCTCTCTCTATCACTTTTCTTTTCTTTCGCTCCTTCTTCCTTTTTCTCACGTACGCCGAGGTGTGTCCTCTGACCCGAAGCCAGTGGTACCCTACGAGCCGGAGCGCTGACAGTCTGCCCGGTATAAATAGAGCGGCCGAAAATACCGTGAGCTTCGGCGGCCATTCTCCGAAACGAGTTCGCAGCCCGTGGTAGAATCCGAGGCGAATGCGCGAGACGATGGAAGAAGGACACCGCTGCGGTGGAACGAGACAATGCGCGCCGCGTACAATTATATGCGACGAATGCATGTCGCTGTGACATTGCGACAAAAAGGAGGAACGGGGGAGGGGGAGGGCGAAGAGACAGAGAACGGCCCTCGCGACGTCGAAATGGCGAAGATCACGGACCAGCTACGACCGGCTCGAAAAAGAAGAAGAACGTGCAAAGGGGGATGACTCTTGGCGCCGTGGCCCGATGTTGTCTTGGCTCCGACGAATTCTGACGGAACTTTGAGAGTTTGCTGTCCGACGAGACAGGCTGACGTGCAGACTGCGACGAGAAAGGGAAGTCGCGGTCGATTGTTGCGGATGGGACGAATTATCACGAATTTTCATGGCAGTTTTTGAGCTGCGAAGGTGGAGTTTGAGGAAGTTTGAGAATATGTTTGATGAAGTTATTTTTTTTTGATTCGATCCTTGTTGCGTTGTTAATAATCGTTATTAATGTACATTGTGTGATAATTAATTACTTTGACTGGAAGCTGATTGTGAAATTGCAAGTAAACTTTATACCACCGTAGTAATAGTAGTAGTAGTAGTAGTAATGGTGGATAGAAAAATCAAAGACAAATGTTCGCGGTTATCAAATAATTTAAAAATAACGGGGAGGGAATACCTCGTAAATACTCACGTTGATTCGTAATTATATTTTAATTGCATTAATAATTCACGTAGCAGTCTGCACATTAGTTTACACGATACTCTTCATAAATTTACTCCTAATTAAGTGTCGTTTATTTACTTCTCCATTTATTCACTCGACAACGTGGTAACATTATTCTACGTGCATCGAGAGTCTGTTCCAAACCTCTCCGCTCCAAAACTTCAGCAACTACCTCTGAATTCACAGATGCGTGTCACTCAAAGTCAGTCGTCGTACCTGCGAACACAATTTTTCCCCTAAATTCTGTACACCGTTCGTCCAACCAATCGAAAATTCATCCGCCGATGAGTTTCGACGTTTACAATCACGCGATCATTACCGAGCTCAACGCTCGCGGAATGAGCGAACAACTTTCATTCCGACAGATCATCAGCGATCGCGAGGAGTCAGTCAGGCTGACTCATCGTCCTTTGGATCGCGAAGACTTCCGCGTTGCACTTCCTAGCTCCAAGGTCGCACGAATCGGTCGCTCCGCTGGCTACGGACACGTAGACGAGCCCGTAGATGGTGTGTGCAGAAGGAATATCGCATACGAGCGTGAATCACGCGATGCCACGCTGATATCGAAAATTATCCCGAGCTACCTTGGAGTAACGAATGCGGCATTACAGGTGTTACCGGTATAATCATTAGCAGTTTCGTACTTTTCTATCCGCGCAGCGCTCGCCAACATACCAAGGGGGATTACGTTGCCTCTATCAGAATGCAGCGGACGCGAGAATAAACGAAAGAGAGGAAATAACGCTGGCAGCCAGTCCGTTTTGCCGGATCGTTTATTGGATTATAAGCCTGAGTCTGTGCGTTGCCTGCTCGTTAATGAAGCATTTCTTGCCGATCGTGTTACGAACCGACGAAGAAGAAAGTCCACGTTGTAAAACGAATGGTTTATGAATGGAACGTAGAATATCATTGATACATTGTAGAATTGCGAGATTATTTATTGACAGTGTGATTTTTTTAGGCGATGAAACGGGAAGATTTTTGCAGAATGATATTTCAGAACCGGTTGATCAACCTACTGAATAATTATGAACCCTGCAGTGATCTTCCGATTCGAGCAAACTTATCGTTTAATGCAGTTGCTCGAACTCAAATAATCCCATTCGAAATATTCTTTCAAGTTTCACGCTTGTTGACTTCCGGACGCAACTGATTCAAAATGAACTATTTTGCTAGATTATCTTCGATCGGATAAGTTGAGAATCGTCAGTTAGAGTATCATCCCTCTGTCACACGCCATGCCAACCATCACAAGCTCACACGTTCAATCAACTCAATATCCCCGAGATTCACTTCTTCCCGCCGTCCTCGAACCAGCGCCGAATCCATCTTCGTCTCCCAAATTTCTCCGTTCATCCATCACCTCGCATCAATCGCAGAGATAAGACACCGGGCCCGAACCCGGACGTGCAACGATCGAGCAACAACGCCGGCAGTTATCGCGCGAGGCTGGCTGGAAGTCGCGCTAAAAGTGTCGCGCTTAGCGGCGACCGGCTGCTCGTTACTTCGAAGAGCGAAATTAGCTCGGGTTCAATTAGCTGGTTGCTGCCCTCTCTGCAGGCCTCCCCGTTCAGGCTCGTCTTCTTCGTCCTTCAGCCCCCGCGGCCGCTTATTATCTCGACGCCGCGTCGGCGGGTTATTCGGCCTGCGCCGATTAACAAAACTTTCGCGGCTGTCACCGGCGGGTAACACGTGTCCCTTGTTTGCACACACTATCCGTTTACACGTGTTTTCAATTTGTCGCTACCGAAATACGGGATAACCTCCCCCGCTGCTCGCGATCGTTTCGCAATTAAATCGCCACGCTCCGCGTTCCACGTTGAACGACGCGAGTCGTTCGCACGGTCACGGAGAGTTTCTCGCGATCCGTCGCGCCCGCTGAATTTCCAACCGGTGTCTTCGTGCTGCATGCTCGCGTTACGTTGCAAATTGCGGCCAATAAGAATTTTGGTAGCAATTGACTGTTCGGTGGAATCGTTTTCGTAAATTGAAGAGAAATATATTTTCGTCAATTGTTTCGGAGCGAACACAAGAATTTCTTGTAAAATCGAATTGTTCTAAAATTGCAAAACGCAATTAAAACTGACGAAGAGGATCGCTTATCACATTGCAGGTAAGTAAGATGACGAGAAGATCGATTTGTGAAGACGAATAAAAGTCGAGCCGCTCGAGTTGGATGGAAAGAATGAAGGAAACTGTAAAACGTCTCTAACGTGAGATTAAAGTAACGAGGATATTATTTTTCTGGCGTCTCGGAGATAGATAACGACCACGCAGAGAAATTAAAAAGCTATTTGGCGTTTGATATCTCTGTGCGATTAATTCTACACAGAGTTCAAGAGACTCCTCCCTATATTTAACTTTCGTGTACGAGAGAGTGGAAAAAAGTTGCAAAGTGTTTAATGAAAATGTAACGCAAAGGGAGGAACGACAGGGATAAATGTACGCGCTTAACTCGACGACTAAAATCCACGAGTTGTCTGTCGTGAATATCTTTTCGTGTTGCCGGCCCGTTTCCCGCATCGCTTATTAATTTCTTAATTAATAGTAATCGTGACGCTTCCACCGTGGCAACGACCATTTGTTTTTCCATTCACACGCGAACCGTGAATTGCCACTCGATCATCGCCGACCGCCATATATTCACAGATTCGTGAAACGTTCGTTCGCAAAGTGGGTAACTATTAATTAATGTTGCGTCTTGCACCGCCCTTTACGTGCCTACAGGAAATTATACTTTTATTTCGTCTTTCTAGCTTTACGTGCCGAGGATGGAAGACGTTGCTCGCGTGAAATGTATGATTTATGCGTTTAAACGTACTGATATTAATGATACTTCAGACGTAAAGATACTTAAAATCGATATTAGGTTTTAATCTCTTTGTGTCTTAAATTATATCGACTCAACTTTCGGGGTAACAAAGTTGTCAATATTATTTAAATGTGATCATTTCTGCATCTTCTCTGATTACATTAATCTATCACAGTTGTTTAACCATGATATTTGTCTTGAGCAAACCAATCTTTAAACATCATTTAATATATACAGTTACATATGCAATGTGTATTATATTATACGATCATTATATATACAATATGTATTCTATTATACGATTTCATAAATATACAATACACACCGTCACAAAATTTACACGTATCAATGAATTTCGTATCGTATGAAAAGTCGTACAAAAAAGAACAGAGACGCGACTTTTCTCAGCCACTCCCCTCGCCCAATCCTCTCCCCTCGCGTGGCAAATATGTCCCTTCATTTTATTCGTACGCATCGAATACATTCTTCGGTCTTCAACCATTTAATCCGCAATTTACATCGCGATAAGAATCGACCAGCAGAAAAACGGGATTACCGGGGATCGCATGGGAATTGTAATCTCGACGAAACGAAAGGAGTTCGCGCAGCGGAGCGACGCGGGGCCCCGAAATTTTCGTCTGGACGCAACGCGAGCCCAACCGAACTAGTGGAAGGGGCCGAGAGCGTTCAACCACCGGCGCAGCTCGTTCCATTGTGCGCTAAATTACGGCCAATTTACAGGAATTTTTGTACCTCGTCGTAAATGAGGGCAAATCAGACGGGTCCAGGCGGCGCGGTGGCTGTTGAACCCGTCCCAATAGCGGCTACTTGGCAACCGACCAGCCTGCCGGCCAGGCCAAAACGACCGTTTCAAAAATGCAGATCACGTGGACGATTGGACGTGTACAAATAATCGCGGGACGGGGCGAGCCGCGGGACCCGCGAGATCGTCTAGAAATTAATGCTCGCGCGATTAATTCGCGCCGGTGAAGTCTCGCGCTGCTCGCTCTATGCAAATGGAGTTCGTGATTTTCTGCCATTTTCGTCATCCATCGTACTTATCGTTGTGTGTGTTATTTCTGCGTTTCATTCTCTTCGCGACGAAGGGAATTTTCGTAGGCGAAAGTCTTTAGGCTGTTGTTTTCAATTGGCGCGAACTCGCGATTTGTCAGAGGATGATTGCGTAATTGACGTACAATTGCGTTTTTCCAACTCTGATTTACTGCAGCGAAAGAATGAAAATGCACAGCGTAATTATAGTGGAGACATTTTTCGAACGACAGGTTTCTCGCAAATGTGCTAAAAGCAACTGAAAATACAACGAATAATTTTAACAAATAGCGAATAATTTTCTATGAGACTATTCTACCGTTACGATAAAATGAGGTGAACAATGGATGGTCGTTTGCCAATTTTGCATTCTCGTAATACGGTAATAACTGAAAATACGTGGTTTGCATTATTATCGTAACTAGAAATTCTAGACTGTGCCAAGTTGAACTTTCGATCCGTGGGTCGTCCAGGATTAGGTTCACCACCCCTGTGGTCGTTCAAATTTAAGTTCTACAATCCTGGAGTAGGTCGTTTGGAACTCTCGCAACATTGGGACCGTCTAGTCTTAGTCTAGTTCCTCACCTCCAACAATAAGTTGTTTTCCACTTGAATCACCCTGTTCCTCGATTCTTTCCTTCCCCTTATTAATAACAGTCAACCTTCAATATTACGTGTATTATCACAAGCCATTTTCTCATTCTTAATCTCTCAGTCGCAGGCAATTTTTATATTTTCCTAAATCAATCAGACGCAATCACGAGTCGAAATCGAATTTATATCGTGTATTGGTTTATCAAAGACAGACCGACGACAATAAAAAAAAAAAAAAAAGAAAAATTAAAGTAAGTGGAGGAAAAATAAATAGCAGCGTTACTCCCGTCAAAATTAATAAAATAAGTGGAATACGATTTTGATATCGAGGGTTAAAGAGCTCAGGAATGCAATACAGTTCTATTACCGCCACAATTACAATAATAGACCCTTAACGATCTCACAAAATTTCACGTGTGACGCGAGAGGCGTGACATTAAGAAGAAAGTATTAAATACAGTGAATGAGTACTCACGTAGGTAACAAGCGGATGGTTAGATATCGTATCGGATTTAGCGGATCAAGGTACGGTTTTCGTTAAAGGTAAGGGTCAACAGCCGCGGACGAGATTATCCGCTCATCAAGAAACGGGGCTGGGCATCGGACAATTCGAAGATACCATCAATTCGCCGCCTTGGCTTGGGTCGTCTCTGTACGCCTCACGGCGCACGACAAACACGACGAATATCCTGCGGCCTGAATAATTTTCACCTCTTGACAGAGCGCGCGAAATGGATCGCGTCGAAGCGCGCCGAATAGTTTCTTCATAATAAGCCGGCTCGTGATTTCCCCTCAATTAGCGGTTGGCGACGAGTCACGAAGTGAACGCCGCCTTCCCTCTGCTCTCTTTCCTTCCTTTGCTCGGCTTAATATCCCTGCCATCGCGGAATTAAGCGCAAGTGTCACTAACGAAGCGCAGAGGAAATACGATGTTCGCAATACGCGGTGGATACTGAGAATACTGCGGATATTTAGGCGTGTGCGTACTTTCGTGGAGCCGAAGTCCCTCGTAGAAAAGGAATTGGAAGTCTGACGAGAATTTCTTAAACTTTTCTTTGATTATGTGAAACTCGAATAAATATTTTATCTACTTGGATTATAAAAAAAAAAAAAAAACTGCATGACTTGTACTCCAATACGATTCGTCTCATTGAAGGACCCAGAAGCAACTGTTTCAACTAGGAAATGAAGACGACTTTTTTTGCCATAAAATTTTATTGATATGCAAACATTTGAATCGATACAAAACAAACAGGCAACGCCACTCCTACTCGAGGTCTATCCCACGCCCCCTCGCGAATCACGTGACCCAAATCAACCAATCGCTAATTTTCGTTGCACTAGCGTTGCACCCGAAGAGGCCTGATTTTCTGGGTTATCTCCACTAAAATCACTTTCAGTGATAAACAAAAAACAAAAAAAAAAAAAATAGAAAATGGATCAAATCGTAATAAAAAAAAACTTGAATATCAATTAAATTTTTATCTATTTAGTTAATAATGAAAACTTCATAAATTATGAGTATTTCATATTATTATCTTCCCTTATACTTATTCATGAAAGATTTAAGTTAACTCGGTAATATTATAAGTTTATTGAACAAATAATCGTTTCACTTTTACAAAATTCACGATATATTATTATATATTTCTTCGTTGTTGTTAAAAATAACACTGAAGATCTATATTCTATTTAAGTTAATTACTCGTCACATTTCTACCTGTTCCTTTTTTACGGGGGAACGAAGACTGAGTGAAAATCACTTTGAAATTACACGTTTCTCGGGAAATTAAACGAGTTACCAGCGAGACCGTTTACTTGTTACACTTTGCTCGAGGAAATCGAATCGGCCGTGACCAAAAAGAATTGATTACAAATTTGCATGTAGGGCAGGTCTCATCAAACTAGTCCATGATAAATAATAATTAACGGTTTGTAGATCACACGGACAATAAAAAAATTATATTTATCCCCGACGATAAATTACAATTTACCTTTTTTATAAAATATTCTTTATACCGTTATTACCGACCGACCGACCGTATGTATCTTGATTACTATGATCGACCGCAATTTAAAATGATCGGATTTTCTAATTTTGTCAGGAATTTCATAATACTGTCACGCGATAGATGAGAGACATTAAAATCTAGCTTGAATTGAAGAATAACTACATTTCTGTTTATAAAAATCTGAAGATTATAGTTGACACACATTTATTTGACATATTTTATTAATTGATTTAGCCTTCAAAAATTTCGAACCTTGAAAATCGTTTAATATTATACAGACGACTAAAAATGACAATTATAAAGAATAAAGTCGGTAAATTGCTCGATTTATCAAATAAATCTCAGATCTTCACAGCTTCTCGGAGAAATATGTAATTATAACTCCAATTAAAATGATCGAAAATTATTTTAAATTGTGCAGGCGCCGTTATCAATTTTTTTTTTTTTTATTCGAACGAATGCTGCTAAATGTGTGAACGAACGCTAATTACACGATACTCGTGACGAACTGCTCGAACCGGCGAACGCAAATCGTGAATTTTCGCAAATAAATCAGCAGTTCGGTACGATTGGTCGAAGTGATGCAGTATCTCGAACGAAGCGGCTGCTCGTCTCGCTGCTAATGCCCCGTGAAACGCGCGGCGTGCCACCGTGGCCAGTGAATTAAAGAGTGAAATATGTTAATGGAGTTCTCGAACAGGAGAACGCGGCACCGACCGGATGGTATCTTGATTAAGGTGTCTGCTAGACGTTAGTCACTCTGCTAGCCACGCGGATGGCCCGCGAAAATCTAATTTTCGCCAGGACTGCTCTGGCGCGCTGAAAAAGACCAACGTTTCAATCTTTCACGCCTGGCCGGAAATACATCCGTAGATATCCCCGCGATGACCATCCTCCGTTATGTTCCTCGCTGAAATCTGACAGCTAATGATGGAGGTTTCAACGATGGTACTTCTCGAGGAAAGTTTGTCTAGAGATGAAATTTTTAGAGATGTTTCTTCGACGATAGAATTTCAGATTTAAACGTAATGTTTCTTAAAGTTGGCCAATTGGTGTATCGATGGAGATGAAATTTTTGGAAGTTTCTCTTCGACGATAGAATTTCACCTAAATATAGATAGATAAATTTAAAAGTTGGTCAGTTCTGCGTTGATAGAGGCGAAGTTATTTATAAAGTGGTAATACAAAAATGGTAGAAAACGAAAGATTTCTTCGACGTAGAACTAATTTAGTGCAGTCCACTTTGATTGAACTCAATTTACAACCGTGGATTACATACAAGGAATATTTTAATTTCAATTCCTTTGATACAGTTCAACCCTATGGGGTTGACAGCAACTCTCTCTCTCTCTCTCTCAAAAAAAAAAAAAAAAAAAATAATAATAATAAAAACGTCGAAACGTCAATTTACACGTTCATGAGCCACGTTCGTTTAATTGTTTCCACGTCGCGGGAACGCGAGACTCTCTCGCTACGCAAAATCACTGCACTCGACATATCGTACGTACAATACGCTCGTATTCTCATATCGGCGAGATACGATTTTTCCACGGCAGACCGTACGATATTTTAATTGAACCGTAAATGGCTGACGTTTCTTCGACCCATGCCATTATATATAGAGAGATGGTACGTATCGCGAGGCATTGAAGGCAATTTGTCTTTCGAGGCAGTACGCGCTCTCTGCCTGCTAATTGGCGGCGTATTAGAGATACTCTTCGTTATCGCTCGCTAATTGAAAATACTTCGGCATCGGTGGCGTACGTACGAAAGGACAATAGTTGGAGGAATCCCGTGTTGTTTGCACGGAACGCCGTGAACAACGAGGATTGATAAATTCCAACGATCGACGTGAAAACCCTTCTGCCAACGTCCGGGATAAAAATCACGCCGCCAAGAGTCGATCGTTTTCATATGCTGGATCATTCCTTCCGACTGTTGAGCATTTCCCGTCGTGGACGTGCCTGGATCTTACCATGTTAATTGTTTTCTAACATTGTGGGAATTGCTTTGAAAAATTGGCTACTGAGGTAGGAGACGTTCGACTATCGGGAGCGATGGAAATTTTTCGTGATAGCGGGGATTTTGTAGATTTACAACGCGAAATTTTTGAAGATTCTGAATGATATAAAATCTGCTCTTCATCGTGTTATACACTTTTTCTTGTTCCCGATCTGTACGCAAATCTTTACACATCTTTTACTTATTGTTAGTCGTTCAATTTATTTGAATTCCAAAATTTTTAATCATCTAAATAACCGATGGCACAGGTTTGACGATCACAGAGTCACATTAAAACTTCCGAATATGAAAAATACTTCACTTGGAAAGGAATGAAGAAACCCACTTTGTCAAAACTGTAGTGAGTGTAACTGCGTTGGAACAAGTGGAATGCAACCGGCGAGATCAAGGTTTGAAACGTATTTGCTGGACTATCAAAGTTTTCAATTTACGACAGCCGCGAGTTGGATGTCTACGATATAGCTGTGACTGTCGGACGAGTTTCGAGTAATTGGGGTACAATGTATCGACGATCCTGCTGTTCTGAAATCATGGCAGTACCTGACGACGTTCGTCTAATTGGTGTTCGATAATTGACGACTTTCAAGTGACTAGAAACTCGGTAACGAGCCCCGAGTCATGGAGCTCGATATTGACGACTTGGAGATCACGGGATCCGACGTCGAAGATTCCCATGTAGTTAGGATTTTGCTGCGGCTAACTTTTAAATCAATGCCGGCGATCCTGAAATTGTTCCGTCCCCCCTGAAGATTAATTGCGACTGCAGCTTCGATACCTTCGAGTCGAAAGGAATTTAACAGTGACCTTCTTGGTTCTTTTTTTTTTTAATTACAGGTTAAAAATTGCTGACTTTTAGTGAAATAGAAACGCGATTTGCATACGTCTATTTTATTTTCGTTGGAAGTGCATTTTTATATCGAGGGACTATTTTTTAATGAATAAATAATAATCAGACGAGGATGTTCTGTCTCGTCCCCAGATATTAAAAAATGAAACATTTGCGGCAAAAGATTTGGCCCGGTAAATGACACGAGAATATAATGCCTCAAACAATCGCAAACTTCAGCAAACTTCAGAAATTTTAGAAGAATGATGTTATTGAGCTTCTTTCCAAAGAATAAGTCAGAGTGGATCCTACGATAACATGACGTGAAACATAAAGTACTGTGCATTATTGCACATTATTCATTAATAAACTTTGAAAAGAAATTTTTGGGACAATCTAACGCAAACGTTCGCTTAGAAAACGTAGTGAATGACGATTGTCTGGACGAATCGAGAGAAAGTCACGTAAGAAGAAGCTTCGCAAAGAAATGTTCGGTCCTCCCGTGAGAATTATTCTCGAACAAATTGAACCCCGTTCGAACAGAAGCGCGTGCTCGTTCACGCTGAGTATCTTACGTTCTCGTTGACCAGTTCCTCGCGCGAACATTCCGAATTCCATCGAGTTCGCAACGATTCGCGGCTCTTCGATCGAACGATTTGTCAATAAAAGACACGGAGGGATTGCTAGTCGAGCCAGTGATGAAGATCCGCGC
>KQ435867.1:450396-463868 GCA_001276565.1 Melipona quadrifasciata
CTCGTAAAATCCGCGCGAATCCCGCGCACTTTCAATCGCCGATGCGATGCTCGTTTGCGACAGATCCTGTTTGCCGTTCGATTCACCGTTCGTACGTGTATTGAGTAAATTATGATTATTAGAAAAAGTCGTAACAGTTTTATTCGACACGATGGAATTTAGGATGACGTACACGCTGTTTCTCACAGGACTATTCAAATTATTTATAAATATATAATATATAATATATAAATATATTTATATATTATGTCATTTCATATGTTATATATTAATTAAATATTAACATTGTGTTATATTACATTGTGTCACGTTATAATCACGCTGTGAATATTTTATATAAAACTTAAAAATTTCATCACTGTTACATTGCAATATGTGAGACTCGGTTGTAACAGTTATACAACAAATTTTAAGGAATCGTTACAAAGGGGAGGTTGCGAAAGAAATTTTTTAAAGATTTTTTTGAGGAAAGAAGTATCTTTATTTACTTCCTTTTAGGATGACGTAGAAACATCTTTGAAAAGACGGACGCAGTATTTTGGAAGAAAAAAGCTTCACAGCTCTAAAAGAATGAATAGTCGGTAGAAAATGAAAAGTTAGTGCAAAAACAAGTCAAAAGGGTGAAATGAAATTTCTCTGCAAGATGCTTCGTTTTCGAAAGAATCGAGCTTGAAACAGTTGTTAAGCGTGCGTGCGCAGAAATTAATTTTTAACAAGTCTGTTTTCTCAAATGGAAAATATTATTTCACACTTTGGACTCATTTTTTCACGTATAATAATCTCCTGTTAATTATTCATTTCCATCCAGCCGAGAATCAGCTAAATTCAAGCATGCTTGATAAATTCGCACAACTTTCTCGGAAACAAACCTTCAAATGAAAAAATTCTATTCTCTTTTTCTTTTCGCCTACTTTCTGGTTGCACTAGGAAACCTGTATATTACGATCGGAGTCACGAGAATCATATTTCATTTGGTCTTAATATTCTACAGCAGTCGAACAGCTGTCGCGACATATATTCTTCAGTTAAAAAATCGCCATCCCCGTCACTCGAAGATCATTAAATTCACAGTCGCGGAGTGACATTTAAACAAAACGGTTTTCCTTTCACCGGGAAAACACGATTGCATTCGAAAGGAAAAATCCGCAAAGGGTTAATTCGCTCGTTAGCATCGCGTGCTTTTTCTCCTATCTCTATTTAATTGCCTTGCGGCCTCTTCGGCTCCTTTTTCACGAAATTGTGACGTTCCCAACGACGATGAGACCCTCGTCGTTTCTCCTCCTCTTATTTTCACTTTGTTTCCTCTTTGCACCCAACATGGCTTCTTAATGCAGCTAATTACTCGTCACAATTCACGTGTATCACTGCCTTTCATCGTTAATTACCTACTTTACCTATAGCTTGTAGCTGTTCTCCTTGGTTTTCAGACGTAATATGTTAATTTGATTATTTCGAATAACCATAATAGTAGAGAATTTATTGGACAAATTTGGATAGCTTGAGAATGATTTGTATTGATGCATTTATATCAGAAAAGACGATACTAGAATGTACATACTGAATTAAGTAAATCTTCATGTAGCTTTTATGAAAAATATGGATTTTAGTATGTATTTAATTTTCAAAAAATTTATTTGTTTCTGTTACTAGTTTCGTTTGAGGAATATTCATATTCTTATCTTTATTGATATTACAAAATTGCAGTGCATAGTTAAGCTTTAAATTTTTTTACATTAATATAAATAAAAAATAGAACTTTCTTTTTAAAAAGAGACACTTGCACTCTCTTAAGATTTTTGCTTTCTTCTTTTTTCAAAAAGACATTTCACTACTGTGAAAAACAAATGGAAAGAATCCTCAAATGAAATGGAGTTTTATTGTCTTTGCTTCATTATTACTGCTATCACGCAATGAACGTTCGTGCATTTATGGAAGCTATACAGACGCAAGAAGTACATACAAATTTAATGCTTACTGTAACTCACTGTCTAATTAAGGAAATCTCACATCTCCGATTACCTTCACACAAAACCACAACAACCACACAAATTTGCATAAAAGTCTCCAATCGAGCTATCACTTAACAACTTGCATATTTATTTTCGTATACATCATTCGCTGAATACTACTGGCTAACAAGTTTACTTATTTTATCACTGAAAGTGATTTTAGTGCGGGGAAAATCGGGCCTCTTCAGGTGCAACGCTGATGCAACGAAAATTAACGATTGGTCGATTTGGGCCACGTGATTCGCGAGGGGGCGTGGCATAGACCTCGAGTAGTAGTGGCGTTGTCTGGTACTGAGCGATCGCGCCTGTAATTTGTTTTCTATTGATTCAAACGTTTGCATATCAGTAAAATTTTATGACAAAAAGGTCGTCTTCATTTCCTAGTCAGAACAGTTGCTTCTCCTTTCAGTGAGACGAATCGTACTGGGGTACAAGTCGTGCAGTTTTTTACTTACAAAGCATTCTCTCATCTTAATCGTGCGAATGATTTACGCAGTCGGTTCTGTCGCATCGTAACACATAATCGGTGAGTGGATAATAAGCATCATCTGGTCGAATCTGATGAACCGAATTCATAAACTCTGATGTCCGTTTCATAAACTCCGTCGTACGGTCATGCGTTCTCCGTGTGCAGGCGATATCGCGACTTTTTGTGTAGGTTGTCTATGATTAAAGACGCGTGTAATCGACGAGCAAATCTCGCGGATTATATGTAAATAGCCTCGAGACATCGCCTTCTGCAGAAGGCAGTTCTAATTAGTTGTAACTAGCGCACGTTGGCGGTGAGTTATAGGCGAGACAAGGAGGCATATTAATATTCAAACGATTAAAACACGTCCTCGTTTTTCCCCCGTCTCTCCGCGCATGCGTTTTAAATGGCTTTAAATCGTTTTATTTCGCGCTCAGCGCCTGTCTTTCTTTTCTTTTTCTATTTTCTTTTTTACTGCGAACGATCTCGTAATAGATTTTACAAGAACGATGATAATTTTAATTTCGCGCGAAATTATGTCGTTGATGACGAGCTATTCTTGGAAGCCGATGACTTTGTACACGATTGGATCATTTTTAGAAAAAGTCACTCCGACGTTATTAAGACGAGGATGTTGCTGCAATTATAAAATCAATCGATGATGATTTACGTTTCTTAGAAACATCAGTTTCGTATTGAAGTATTTCGCAGTTGATATTAATTTTACAATTGTGATGGTCGTAGGTGGGTTTGGATAAGTTTGGATAATTAATTACAGTCGTTTTTAATATATATATATTTATTTAATATATATATATATTGAATCTCATTTTAACTAGTCTATAAATTTAGATATGAAATTTGTTGAGAATTTGTCTAGAAATTAAATTTAAAATTTAGAGCTCTGTTACTCGTAAAAATAGAAATAGAATCCAGAGAGTAAGAATTGCAAGAGATCCAAACATTTTCTTCTTTTTAATCCCCGGAAATATTCATCTCGTTCCAACGCTGTCCCTCTCAAACACCCTTGCTTTCGAAAAAGCTTACGCAACTTTGGCTGCACAAATCATTTCTACAAAAGGCCGTGACGATGTTTACGGTGAGACATATCTCCGCGGGGCGCGGTACGCGGAAATGTATAGGTCTTTTAATGGGAAGATTCTTCACGCGACAATTAAGAAGAAGATCCACGGACGAGTAGATTCTTTATCGCCAGCCTCGCGGATATGAGGAAAGTTGGCACGGAGTTGCATCTCGGCGAGCACACGGGGCACTTTTATGCTTCCGTCCGAGCATCCGTCGTCCATTTAGGGATGAGATTTCTGCATTATAACTCTCGGGCCGCGCGACTGTTAATTCCGCCGCGTAATGAACATCAGGCCGATAAAACCGAGCGTCGAACTAATCAGCGGACTTCCCGGAGCCAGCTTGTTTTGAGTTTGTCAATAATTATCGACCGGAGTGGAAGTTATTTCGAGAGTACCTGTTTGTCTAGCGTGGATTAGCGTTCACGTCGCGATATTTAACAGATAATTGGACTTTTAGATGTAGACTTTATTATTTGTTCGGGAGAGTTTTCATGCTACAATACCTACGGTCTGGGTACAGGCACGGCCGGGATAATTTATTGTTTCTATGTACCCTTAGCAAGCCTGCGTCGCCAGAAACCTTGGCCACATGGCTGACGTATTCTGAGAAGACGAGACAATCGACCGTGGATTGATGCATGGCACCAACTTTCCCCGAACACGTGAGGAAAACGGGCCAGCGAGATCGCCCACGACGGCAACGAGTATCTGGCCCTTCATGCCCCACCCTGGACCCGCGATTTTCCGAAGCCGAAGGAGGGGGAACCGAGAAGACGTTCGGGCTTTCCTTCGGCTTCCAGATCAGAATCATTACGACTTCCGAAAGCTGAAGTTCAATCTCTCTTCGACATAAAGTTATTAGGGGACAAACCCCTATCATTCAGCGTGCGAAAAATATACAGTCCACAAACTTTCCTAAACACGATCTCGTTTCGCTAACGCGCGCGAACATTATTATTTTTTCTTTTTAATTCTGCAACTTTCAATATTTAACAGGATATGTGCATTTACTGTATATTTATAGAACCGTATATTTTACACAGTGCCAATTTATCCTCGTTTGCAGGTATTTATGGATCTTTAAACTTATAATTAAACTAACCTGAATGAACTCGCTCGAATTCAAAACAGAAGAAAATATATCTTGAAACACGTCTGTACCAGGAAACATCTGAATTAATTATATGCACACGTTTCGTAACTAGTTTATGTGCAAGCTTGCAATCTTGAATCTAAGTCAGAAATTACATCATCGGTATATCTTAACACCGGTATAAAAATATAAAAATTGTACGAGAGGAATTCGAGTGCAAGGAATGCGGAAATGTTTAAGCAAACATCGTTTAAACCTCTAGAAACGTGCAACGTTGCAAACCTGCAAAAGTTACAAGTTCATTATTTTGGTAAAGTTTCAATACGAACGAAATTTCAATATTGAAGCCTACTAATGTTTCTCACAAATGAAAACATTACATCACAGTCACAAATTTTCAGCAGTCCCTGCGAAAGAGGGATTTGAAAAACTTGGAGAACCAATTACGTCCACCTTCCGCCGGAACACTTCGGCCTTTCTTTCACGCTATTTCCTCGTCACGATATTTTACTTTACCTCGACGAATCGCTCCTGTCGAGGCTTGCAGCACGAAACGAAGAACGAAGTCGAAGAAATTAACGGTCGAACGCTGTTGATTTACTCGCACGACACGTCCCACGCGGGCAGAGACCAGGACGCGATCCGAGAAGGTTAGACGCGAGTCCGAGCCGGATTAGATCGTTGAATTGGCAGGTGGAATCGCGGCGGGTTCGTTTGCGGTCGTTAATATTAATTGGTTCGGCGTTCGCGGAGATTTGCATTCCGTCGTGTGGCCAGGAAATCGTTGTCGAGGCCACGCGGAGATAATCGTCACGTAGCACGGCGACGTATCGCTCCTCAGGTATATGTGTGTTTGCTCCGCGGATCCTCGTGGCAACAGGTACACGTGTACGCGTGCCGGAAGTCGAGAAACTCCCGTTTCGAATCCCCGATTATTCCCCCGTCCCCCGTTTTATTTCACCCCCTCCCTCCGCGTGTCGATCGACAGATCGTTGCGGTTTGATTAGCTTTCGATTGGAATTCCGATTGGAACGAGGATACGTTTGTAGGTACGCTCATTTTAATACGCGGATGAATTCGAGAATTTTATTGTAATTCGTATGTTTCTTAAAATGGATTGTGATCCTGAGTATGTAATTTATAAGCGTCGAGTATAATTTATTATGTAATAAAAATTTTTTTCGCGCGAAAGGATCGTGATATAAATTGGAGGAACGTAATCTGCAAGGGAAGATGGTCAAAATGACCAACTTATAATTTCGCAGATTTGCAACGTTGTGTATTTTTAGAAATTCGAAAAATGTTCTATCAACTCTTCTTACATTTTAACTAAACGAGTCGAAAAAGATGTAATTGAATTCTAATTGACAAAAGAAATAAATTTATAACGTACGAGAATATTCAGAAATAAATCAATAGATTAATCGAAAATGACGATGACCTTGAGATCTCGTGAACGAAAAAAAAACTGCACGACTTGTACTCTAGTACGATTCGTCTCACTGAAAGGCCCAAAAGACGACCTTTTTGCCGTAAAATTTTATTGATATGCAAACGTTTGAATCGACACAAAACAAATTACAGGCGCGATCGCTCAGTACCAGACAACGCCACTCCTACTCGAGGTCTACGTCACGCCCTCTCGCGAACCACGTGACCCAAATCGACCAATCGCTAATTTTCGTTGCATCAGCGTTGCACCTGAAGAGGCCCGATTTTCTGAGTTACCCCCCCTAAAATCACCTTCAGTGATAAAAAATATTTTCATCGTTGCACTTGTCCCTTAAAATATTTGCAATGGTTTTCTTAAAACAACGAAAAGTAGCGGAAACATTTAGCCGCTCCTAACTTTCTGTTGCGCGTCACTGCGTTTAAATACACATCCCCGGTTCGTTCCAAAGTTAAAAATCAGATCAAATCACCCTTGGCAAGGTACCACGATACACAGTGTACAATACGCACATTCGCGATTATGCGAATCCGCGGCATTGGGGCTGCGGATCTAGAGGCGCTCGGACTCGGTTCTAAGGACGAATGTATTATTGCACTACGGATGATGCGGCGCGAGAGCTGCGTTACCTTTAATGATAAAGCCGTTGTTGTACGTGCCGGCTGCTAGCGGCTGCATATGTTAAACAACGTTGCATTACCATATCCGTCGGGGCTCGACGCGGCGTTCTGTTTCGCGATACGAAGCCGTGGAGCTGGCGCGTCTCGAGGGCACACCGACGAGTAATTGAGAATCCGAGCGATTCGAACACGGCACAATTCCGAGTGAACGGTCGTACACTCCAAGCCCAACTTTCGTACCTGTCCCTATACGTATCGAAATGGGGAAATGAACCGATTGTTAGCGATATTTCGCGAAATATCGTGGAATGGCGCGATGATGGAGAACGAGGCGAAAGAGCGTTGCCTGAAAAATGAATCGAAGATTGCAGACGAGGGAAGTTTCGATGGAACTCATCAAGGATCGAGGCTTGTGATTTGTCGATCAGATTTTTTTAATTTTGTAAAGTCAAACTTGTGGAATTCGGGCGAACGTCTCGAAATTTGCCTTTGTAATCTGAATATTAAAAAATAGAATTTGGTAATACCAATCTCGAGAAGAATTGCGAATGAAATGTTGCGTTGACACTATGTTGCCTCTCAGTGGGTTAAGAGTGGAGTTAATGCACGAGAAGGTTTGCCAAAATCTAAAAACTGGTAAGAGTAGCAAAAAGATTTTCCAGGGAATTGACAAATTTTTATTCAGCTCATGCGAGTAAGGATTTTCCACAATAAATGAACAGCCGAAGGATCATTTTCCAAATTGCTTTGACTTTTATACCCGCTCCTCGTATTGGCACGTAGATTCAAAGTCACACTCGGTTACAGCGTTTAAATTCGTTACACGCATGTACAATTTCCACATAAATACATTACGTAACGACAAAAGTACAAAGAACGCGATGAATCCATAATTGCAAGTGCTCTTAATGAAATCAACGAGGAACGAACGTGAATGAAATACTGTTCTAAACCGACCGATTTACGCATCGTTCGACGCGGCTGCAGTGTCGTAAGATTCCGTTGGCGTTTCTGGAACACGAACGTACACGAAGGGAAGCGACGAGGAGCTTGCTCAAAGAGTTCTCACTGGCAACCGCTTCTTGTTTCTATAAATTACACTCCTCCCGTACGATGTATCGCCGTAATAGATATAATACACGCATTAACAAGCAGGCCGGCACATGGGAAAGATTTCCATGCGGTTCTGTGTGTTGCACTGAATAAGCTCGTTTGTTCGATAGACTGCAGACGGGTAGCTCGAAGACGTTCGATCAGCGCCTGGTCTGGACTATTAATTAAAAGCGGTCGACACTCACTTCGTTAAGAGCATCCGCCGCGTCATAAAGGCGCGCGTACGCTCGAGGGAAAAAGAGGAAAATCGCGATCTCCTCAAACACGATCTTGGAGGAGGACGTGCAAGTAACTGCGGATCGTCTCGTTAACGCCTCGTTCTAGCGGCTCCTGTGAATTTTGGCGCCGACGTTTCAAACATGATTCAATCTACAATCTAACGCAGTACGATGCTCGAGAAATACAAATTCACTGTAAAATTCACTTGTAAAATACTTGGGTTTCGGCGGGAAAAACTGCAATTGCGACTTAAATCTGTAGATTTAAGGAAAACCATCTATTATTTCAGGAATTTACATTTGAAAGTCTCTGTTTAGGAATTTGTTATTAAATCTCCACACTTGGTATTAAACCCAAATTCACATGTTTCTTACTGTTCGAACTGTGTTAAACTCGTATAAACATTCAAATTTGCAACGAGTTCGAGAAAAATTTTAATTTATCGATACAAATCTCTGCACGGCATTCTCTGAAAATTGAAATAAATAACCCAAAGAAGGGAGCTTGAAATTGTTAGGATCAGAATGTCAGTGATAAACCTTTATTTATGTACACTTGCAATAACGTAACATCTTTTTCAATTAAACGAATGAAATTCGAAAATCGATTCTTTGACGCTTTGGATGATGGTTGAGAAATTTAACGATTCAGAGAGTCGATCTTCGAACTTCGCTGCGACGTTTTAAACGTTACTAGCCGCGTTTCTCGTGTTCGCCGCTTCCCGGAGCTTGCAAATCGCCTTGGAATCCGACTAAAGCGAGATTCAGCCGTGACTCGTCAAATTACGGCCGCGAGAACGCACTAAACGCGCGATAGACGTCAAGGAGGAAATAACGGCGATTCGCCCGTTTCCGGCCCGTTCAAAGTTCAAAGCGGAGCTTGCACCCAAGAATCCGCGTAACGATCGTCGCCCCGTGATTATGCGCGCGAATTCGCGGAACGCCAGTGATACAGAGAGAATAGTTCGCTTTGGCTCGGTTTGATTTTGTTTGCGTTGTCGCAGAACGAGGCTGACGAGTAGTTTGGAAAAAGCAGTCGGTGCGTTCGGTCGGAATCAATTTGACCCCGAAGAATTTTCTCTTTGATAATAAAAGAGGGGTGTGTCACAGATGATCGATGATTCGAACAAATAAAACTACCAGAGGAAATCGCGACAAAACGCTGTTTGTCAACGTTGAAAGACCGCACGTTTCTTACGTTATGGATTCGTTTCACTTTCGGAGCAACTGCTCCAAACTTCTTCTACTCTCTCTATTATGAAACAGATATTTATTTATAGCTTCTGTACCTAATTCGCGCTAATAAGGAGAGAAATGTTTTTTGCCAAATTCCGCCCTCGATCAATTTCTTGTGCGTTCATCTTTTATCGTGCAATTGTCCGACTATCTATTTGACATTTTAGATTCTGAATTGTGTTTATATTCATTTATATTTCTGGCCTTTTTTTTTTTATTATCTCAAATATTTTAAGACTCTTCAGATTAAATATAAATACTTTTTAAAATTATCCAAAATACGAAATATTTCTAAATGTCTTCGAAGCCTCAAGTTCTGAAACTTAAAATCCGAACGTGGTATGTGTATAATTGAAGATTAAACGATAAGACGAAAACACTGAAAATAAAAGAAAATTGACATTAAAACTATGAATACCTCTTGTCAAAAATACAAAGTATTTCTCTTCTTTCACCAACGTATCAGATTTCCGATTGAACCCGGTGTTTAGATTCAGTCGTAAAAACGACGCGACGTTTATGAAGTTTAATTAACCTAATCCACGAGAAGGTGGGAAAATAAAGTATCCCGTGATCCGTGCCTGGAGACGCGAGACGTTCAGCTCGCTGAACACGAGACATCACGTAAGCTCGCACGTAACGCGTTAAGATGACTGAAGTGTCGGTGGACGTCGAGTGTTTGAAGAAGGTTCTTCTAGAAATAGAGTTCAGCCGTTCAAATTGAGCGAAGAAATGATTATTTCATGGTCCAGATGCTTGGTTAAAGACCAAAACCTCCTCCCCCCCCCTCTCTATCTCTCTCTCAGTCGAACAACTTGCACGTTCAGCTGGCCGGTCCTCCAGAAACTTTTCTTCGCGCAATGTCGTTCCTCCTATTCAAAACTTGATTAATGCAGGCTGATATTGACGTATCGTCTCGGATCCCGTGATGAAACCACGCTGCCAGGCAAAACGGTTCGGGATCATTTTTCAGAAGAGCGATTTGCAACTGGCAGCCACAATTTCAGCTTGTCACTCGGCGAGTTCTTAAGCGCGTTTGACGTGTCTCTTGTAACAGGGTTTCTGATTGGAATCACGTCACAAGAGATTTTAAGCGACGTCTCGAATCTCTCAATGCCTCGCGCACGGCAGAACGTTGCACAGCGAGAACGCAATTATCAGACGGCGAAAAAAGAGAAAAAGAAACAACAACAACAACAACGTGTCTCTTATACATATTCACGAACACATTAGCATTCTGCAGACGCCGTTCCTTTTTTTTTCTTTTTCGACTTTTTCCCCTGCTCTTTTTACCAATTTTTTGTTGCGTGAAATCGTTCTGAAGAATCTCCCCGGAGCGGAAGTGATTTGTACGTGAAACGTGCTTTATTTGCTTTTCTGTAGAGCGTTTCTTTTTAATGGGATAATTTCAACCTTGATCCTCAAACTGTCGCGTAGACGTGTTGAAAACGCCACACGAAAATGGTTTGAAGTGGCATCAAATTTTAAATTCCATCATGCTGAGGAAGAAAAATAAAAGAAGGCTTAGACAGTGAAAAGATTTATTGTGAAACCGCAAATCTGCATGTAATTTATAAGAAAGACATATAAAACGTTCCCTTTCTATTCTAACCTTTAACATTTAAAATCAAATGCATCATCAATCAACATATTACCTTCTTACGTATGGAGTGTCTTGTAGTTGAGAAAAATATTTGAAGGTCACATTATACTCACGCCTTTCGTATCTCCTCTTCCTTCTACGTAGCAACAAAGAAGCAAGAAAAAAACTGCACGACTTGTACCCCAGTACGATTCGTCTCATTGAAAGGTCCAGAAGCAACTGTTTTGACTAGGAAATGAAGACGACTTTTTTGCCATAAAATTTTATCGATGTGCAAATATTTGAATCGATACAAAACGAATTATAGGCGCAATTGCTCAGTACCAGACAACGCCACTCCTACTCGAGGTCTACGCCACGCCCCTTCGCGAATCACATGACCCAAATCAACCAATCGCTAATTTTCGTTGCATCAGCGTTGCACCTGAAGAAGCCCGATTTTCTGGGTTACCCCCGCTAAAATCACTTTTGGTGATAGCACCTACCAAATTCCTTCCCCCAACATCCTCCTTTTCTTCCACCCTAATCTACAAGCCACATCAGAATGTTGATGCCCGCGTTCCGATATCTCAATAATGAGCGACACGGTAGCAAAGAGAACACGGCAAGGCCACCGAGGCGGGTGCAGGTGCAACAAACGTGATCGAGGTTGACTTATTGAAAACCTGTGCTCGGTTTCCGGCGCCGATGAAATCATCGATACGGTGACCAATGGCGGCGCACCTTCCGCGGACCTAACCTCCTTGGATAGCACGAGAAGATAACGGCTGGTACACACCGGCCGATGCAATTCACGTGTGGGAATCGCGAGGGCGTTTGTTACACACCCGCAATTTCTTTCGTCGATCGCGTGTTCCCGGAAGACGGAAAGGGAGAAAGAATCGCTGGGCGTACCTTTGGCCTTGCCGTGGAAGATTCGACGAAACGGCTGACTGCTTGTACAGCTTAAAGGGGGCGAAGAGGAGGGAAGAGCGAGAGGCATCCCCGATGTTCGAGGAAGTAAATGTATCCGCGTGAGTTCGACGAGATTTCGCGATAGAGGGAAGGATAGTGCCTGTGTATGCGAATGCAGATTCGCAGTTATGTCTGAAACATTGAGAGCAAAAGTAGGCGAGGAGATTATTTTCTGGGTGTACGTTTTCATTGAAAAAACTTGGTAGTTCTAACGATCATTTCATGCGCGAAATAACTTTGATAGTTGTATAATAATAATAATTTTCGAATTTTAGTCGTTGACATTTAACACTTAGAATATTTTAATTGAAGGTATATTTTATTGAATATATTTTATTTCACTTGGAAAATCTGATTGCGCAATGAATTGGGAAACGTTGTTGATTTACATAAAAGTCGAAGAACGTGTATTATAAATATGTTTTATCGTGTACGTTTCACTGGTTGCAATGTGAAAAAAATTCGATATATTTAGAAAGTACACAATCAAAGAGAATTTTATTCGCGATTTTTCATTGTGCAATTATTTGCAGCTATCTGCGTTTATGGACACTTTGACAAAAATTACCGAGAGCCTTACCAATCTCATTATCATTCTACATTCATCTTGCTCGTTTAATGAGTTAAACCGCGTAGGTAGAAATGGCAATAAAATACAAAATATTTCTACGACTGATTTGTAAATAACAAGATATAAAAATATAATCAATTCTGCATACCCATAGAATTCTCACATATTTTTATAAATGGGTACTTTCGAGTAACAGCTTTACTTGAATTAAAATTAAGCACTCAAATAATCTCAATTTACATTGCATTAACAATTGAATATCGTATCATTTCTTCCATCACGCACAAATCACACTTCCGCTTAAAATTCTTGGGACGCTTTTCTTTTTAATGTTCAGTATTTATCGTAAATGATCGTACGTGTTATATTTTATAATAATACAATTATTATGTATAATAATGTAATAACACAGTACTATTAGTACATTAACAGAATCTTTATCGAAATGTCCTTTATATTGTAAGTACAACAATTTATATTGTACATTGTGTATATAATTCATATTTATTGTGTTTGTGACACAAATATAGAACTTGTCCCAAGATTTCTGAGCAGGGGTGTACCGTACAGTACAAAACTACACACGTAGCATTCACAGATTCCTTCCACCCCCCCCCCAAAAAAAAAAAAAAAAGAAAAAAAAGGATTAGAAACAAAAAACAAATTTACAGCTGTTGCTCGTGAGATCAGTTAGACAAGACAAACTGATACCACGTAGGGGTAGAGGGTACACAGGAAGAAATCGTAGAAGTTTCTTCCTCCTGCGTCTCCCCGGGGGCCCTAAACCTAAAACGTTTGTACGCGCGCGTGTATCGCAGGAAAAATTCCCTGGTTGTTCCTCTCGACTTCGACCTAGGCCAGAGAGACCGAGGCGCCGTGGCAAAGGATGGACGCGTGTTCAACGGAGTTGGAAGGTGAAAAAAAAGTCGTAGGTGTTCCTTCCTCGCAACCACCCTGCTCGAAGCAACGGCCCCGTAGGCCATTGAACAACGACTCCCTCTCTCTCTCTCTCTCTCTCTCTCTCTCTCTCTCTCTCTCTCTCTCTTTT
>KQ435867.1:471646-485331 GCA_001276565.1 Melipona quadrifasciata
AATTGCGCGAATGACACTGGTTTCCGTCGTTGCGTTTCTGTTCCTTCGCCTCGGCAGTGGATTCCATCTGGCGATCCTCCTGCTTGCGTCGAATGACGCAGTCGCGGCGAAGGTTGCATTTTTAAGCCACTGCATCATCCTGTTGACACTCTTCGTTCGCCGATGGCTAAAGATAACACGCTGGTGTGTCATGGTAATTTCGTCTCTCTCTCTCTCTCTTTCTCTCTCTCTTCGTTTCGGTTCGACGTTAGTTCCCCGTTACAACGTCATTGCCTTCTATTTCGAGTGAAAATACACCGTAAAATCTCTACAGTGACAAAGGATGATATTCGTAATTTAAATAAAGGCAGAAGTGATCTTAAGGTGATCTCTCTCTCTCTCTTTCTCTTTACACCGCCCGTTGTTTCGATTCTAAACGAAAATAGAACGTACGATCTCTAGAATAGCAGAGGAACGACAGAGACGGCTACATATCTAGTTTGAAGACGCGAGATGATCGATTCACTCTGTTTCTCTTACTTTCGCAACGCTGTTATTCCGATTCTAGATGAAAATAGATCGTGAAAGTTCCGATGACGAAAGATGACAACGATAACTTGAAAACACCGGGGATTCCGTAGCGATCAACTTCGGATCCCATGTTGCTTTCGAACAGAAATAGAGCGTAGAAAAATTGCACTTTGAAAACTTGGATTCACTCTTGATCCTGTTGCTTTATCAGCTTCTTAGTTGTCAGATGCAAAAGAATTATGTTTCAATCCTGCTGGGTGTAGACTAATAACGATTTCCTGTGTGAAATTATACTAATTATATCGTCGATTAATACAAGTAATTATAATCGTTCCTCAATTAACTCTTTGCCCCATCAGCAATTTATTTACGAAGCGTAGTCACTTCAAATAAAATGATATACCATTGGAAACAATGAACCGAATGGTATTTAACACTAAATGTTTGTCGATTGTATCTTTCCAACGTGCGATATCGTTTAAATCGTCAACGTGCATCGCGGGTTTGCCAGAACAAGTATAATACACAAGTGTTAACGATACGTAGTTTCAATCTCTGGAAAAATAATATCCTCCATCATTTTTTAAACTTTCGTTAGAAGCAATGAGAAGTCTGCAAATTATTCCGAATTATGTGAATTATTGACTCGGAAATTTCTTTCTCTGAAATTCTTCTAGGCGTCTGTTCAAACATTGTACCATTACATCGCATCGTACGACATCAAACATACTCATACCTCAGTCAAGTGCAAAGGATCGGTGCAAAGTCTATTTGTTTCTCTCTCTTTAAAATCGTTGCAATTAAAATTGCAAAGTACAAATGCCATCGAAATAAATATTTCTCACAAATGTAAATTGAACATTCAACTTTCAGTTTAATCCAGTCTCTCTCCAACCAATCGCCGTGACTATCTGTTTCGATCAACACCGAGCAACGTACAGTTTCTTAGACTTATAATCACTCGGTATTAGTCACTTTTCTTTTTTACAATCGCGCCACGACCCCTTGCAATTACCGATCAGCCCGTGTTTTCCCCTCCATCTAATCGAATTAACGTTGCTTTACGACAGAAAGTAAATACATACGTGTTCCAATCCGCAGCAGCCCCGCCGCAGTCATTTCTCAACGATAATGGCGGCGGGCGCAGCCTCTGGATCCTCGAAGATCGATCTATAAATCGAACCGCGATCATAAACAATCATCCACGCGATATTCCCTACCGCGGGTATAAATGATAAAAACAATTGCACAAGCCCAACTAATAACACGTGTCCGACGCAGAAATTGATCCATAAAGCGTTACGACCATCTTATTACCGCGCACGGAAGATTATTAAGCATCGCTTGAAATTATTAAACGCCACGAACGAATTCACCCGGTCCCCGTTACCATTTGATCACGCGATCACGACTGGCACCGAACCGTTCGAACGCTTATAAATTCAATCGCTCATTCGAAGAGATACTGCCTTGCCATCGGACTTTACGCCGCGTCTACACTAGCCACAGCTGTTTACGAATTGTTCTCCGAGCTGTAACGACGAAAGTATCGTGTACACGTCGAAGCAGCTGCAGAATAACAAAATAACATTAACTGTATGCTCCGAACAATTCTAGATTGTCAACTCTGTTTTTAGATTTTTTTTTCTCGTAACGTTAAAAGAGATTTAAAAAAGAGAAATTTCCATTTTGTAAGGTAAATCCGAATGCTTGAAACGAAACACAGAAATCTTCCTCTTTGAAGATCCAATGGAATTAAATTTTTCGAAAACATTGTATTTACAGTTGTGAAAGAGACTCGATACATATTAACTTGGCAGTTTCTTTTTCATTTGATATTCTGTGGATTTTGATTCTTTATTTTTGATTACTCCGAGTAAGCGGATACTTTCTATTAACTTCTTACTTAAAGTTTCGTCCCAAGCGGATTTTATTGTTTTCTTTTTTTTTCTTTTTCTCTCAATTCTGTAACATTTTTAATAGGAGGCTTATTTCGAATCGTAAATCTTTTTAAATCGGGACTCAATGCTGGCTATCGGAGTAACTTCATTCCAAAATCTTTAAGCCACTTTATAGGGTACTAGCTTTTTGTCTTCTTGGAAAGTAATTTTCTTTCAACTCCTATTGGAGTAATGAAAAAAAATACCCTGCCGCGTTTAATCATTCATAGAAACGATATAACTCTTGAAACTTTTTTCGAACGCGACCCAAATAATTATTTAATGGCGTGATTTTCCTTTCCTCGCTTAAATCGTGTCAGCAGAAGTCAAAATCGTCCAGGCCGAACTTACGAAGTATATCTGACAAAAATCTGTTGCTTGCGTCAGCTGTATATTTAATAACAAAGAAAAAGAAAGAAAATGTTGGAAGAAGAGAGAACTTCGCATCACGTCACGTCGAAATTTTCAGTCGATCCACTCCGATGAACAATGTTGCTGATCAAACGAAAACTAAAGCTTGGCAACAGAGTGAAACTCGACTGGACTGTTTAGATTCGATTTGTACGCCAGTGTTAACACCAACTCGAAGGAAGAAGTCGCCCGATTTAACATTAACTAAAAATAGGAGAAAAATGGAGCCGGACGGCCACACGCGAGTCGTAATCGCTTTGCTCTGGCGCCTGTACCCCGATGAACTCGAGGATTACTTGCATCAGCGCCACCCACTCGCTCCTCGCTATGAGTCGCGTGTTGTTAACAGTCTTCGCGTTGTCGCTTCATCCGGTATGCACACTTTAACTTAAGTCACAACTCACTGGATATTTGGCCCTTTTATTGGAGGTTAAGAGTGGTTTTCGTAAAATGGTCCATGTTTGGTCGTATCGATTTAGAATCTTTGAACATCGCTGCGTTTGGCAATTTTTTTTCAAATGCGATACGCGTAGTATTGAGTTTCGAATTTTAAACCCGTCACTTCAATCAAATTCGAATTAAATTTGATAAAAATTGGAATTATCGAACTTTTTTCACAATTATTTTTCGCTTTTCTTTGCTCCGATCCATCCGACGTGTCAAATGTTAAAACAGAACCTCAACTCTTAACCATGAGGATTTAGAGTTAAAATTACTCTTAGAACGTCTCATTCGGTTGGATCTCGTCGTTAATCTCCAAAAATCACGTGTCCATAAAATTTTAGTAATTTAACGGAAATTAGCACAGTCATTCGAAATTATATAAATATCCGTAATCACAACGCGACGGAGTAATCTGAAATTTGAATCTTTGCTTTCTGTGTGTTCGAAAGGGAGCAAACCTCGTTTTTCGAGCGAACGATCGAGAATGCGACGAGTTTATGCCCAAATGTCATAATCGCCTCTCTAAATAACAAAATCTCTCAGATCGCGAGACGCGATACTCCGATATGTTCGCCGTGATAACGAGACGAAATCGCGAGAGCAGGAAATAGTCGGCGATTGTCGAGGCACACAGCTTCGAGGGTACACGGAGAAAGGTGTTTGCGGACAACCTTGGTGGGCCCCGAAGAACGGGGGCCCCGCATTGTTGGTAGGTGTACCGCCTGTCGCTGGCCTCTGATTCATTGCCGCGCCTTGCAATTCATCATTCTACTTCTCGTGTCCCAGCGTCGTTCTGCCCTTTCTTCCTCCCTGTCCTTCCTCCCTGCTTCTCTCTCCTTCTCTCTTCCTCCCTCTCTTTCTTTTCTTTCTCGACGCCTTTTTCGTTTCCGTTGCCGGCACCCAACTGGTAATCACCGGTTACTTTTTTCGTGAAACATTTCATTTTCTTAATTACTCGAACGTTAGATAACATCGCCGAACGTCGTGAAAGTACCGAGTGCGGAATAATGTGTGTAATTATTTATTACTTTACTACCTCCCTGTCGTTTTCTTCTTTCGTATTGTTTCGTCATTGAACGACGCGTGCACTGTGCAATCTGCGCCTTTCAACAAAGAGAGGAGGGGGGGCAGAAAAATTTTGCAGATGTGTTTGAGAGAAGAGAGAGATGGATGAAGGAAGCGACAACATTCTTAAATCTAAGGGTAGCTTTTTGAAAATTTTCATTCGTACCATCTTTCATTTCACAGCGTGGACATAAAGTCACATTTTGAACAAGATGATTTAAGTCATCATTCAGAAAAATTGTTGTTACTTACATTTTGAGGTACATACATATGTATGTGTGTATGTGTGTTAATATAACATATAATGTTATATATATGTTATATATATAAATAATATATAAACATTATGAACATATTCTCCGAATATGTTCATATAAAGACAGCGGTCAGTTGTTCCTTTTTTTACTTTTACATAGAAATCAGTTTATTAAAATTCTTCCTCAGCGGTCGTCTCCGCAATCTTTCCCGATCGCGTTATTTCTCCCGCAGACAGAAAAAGTTGAAAGAACTTTTTACGAAAGCCGTGCTTCACACCGAAGTGGAACCGGGGGATTAAAGCCGCGGGGAACTTCGCGAGCGCGGATTAAAACTGCTGAAATTAATTCGCGTAATTGCGGTGGAAGTTGATGCTGCTTGGCTGGACCCTTCAGTCTTCCGGAATCGAAGGGATTTTCTCTTGGCTAGCTGCAAGAGTGTTTCTCCAACGGGGAACGTGTCTTACTGCCGGGGACGGGTTTCGAGTGTAATTAAGTACGAGTTTCAAACTGCACCGTTGGACTAACAGTATCGCTTAAGCCTTTCTACGCTTCTACGACGACAGTACGTTAATGAATGACTCGAATCAGAATTTTATAACGTAACTTGATTATATTTTAAGAAATTAACACGAAACCTACGTGTGTATATTTGTAAAAAGATATTTCCCTGAAATACGAAAATATATAGTTTTTCAGTGGCCACATTAGGGATACATATAAATAATGTCGGTTTTCAAATTTAATAAAACATTCTAATTAAATATATTATCATTTAGTGTGCTACTACTATTTAAATTATATTATAGATTAAAACTGTATTAACTCGTAAATAAAAAAACTGCACGATTTGTACCCCAGTACGGTTCGTCTCATTGAAAGGTCCAGAAGCAACATTTTAATCGATAGAAAACAAATTACAGGCGCGATCGCTCAGTACCAGACAACGCCACTCCTACTTGAGGTCTATGCCACGCCTCCTCACGAATCACGTGACCCAAATCAACCAATCGCTAATTTTCGTTGCATCAGCGTTGCACCTGAAGAGGCCCGATTTTCTGGGTTATCCTCACTAAAATCACTTTCAGTGATAATAAAATTTTCTACAGTATCGAGAAATGATATTACTTATGGGTACCCCTGATATTTCGATATATATTTCCATCTCATTCTCAACTACTTGGTTCTTACAATACAATTTCACACAAACATACGCACGTAATTTCTGCAACTTTTTTTAATTACAAATATACAACATGATACACTTGCAACACTAATACTACGATGTAATACGCTTCTACCAATTACGAATTGCTTGCAGGGGGCCCTAAGTAACCGTGAGAAGCAGTTTCAAGGGTGATAAATACGAAAATAATATTTTACGCAAGATTTCCACCCGGCTGGTCCTCACGTTGAATTCTTTATTAGATTAAACCAAGCGAACGCGCTTCTGCTTTCCGGTTTTTGTCCTCCTCGGCTGACAAAGCTCGCGGAGTCGTACCGACTTGGGTAAACTCCTCTATCTCGTCTCCTCGCATTAATTAATTAACGTTCTCTTAATTGAATCACTCCGCGAAACAACGCCGCATTAACTCTATCGTCCCTCGCGGATACTCTCAAGTGAGCCGACGACATTTCATTTGCTTTTCACTCGTGCTTCCTTACCAGCTGTTTCCATTCCGGGCGAGCGTCGAGTGGATTTTCATTAAGGACGAGTATCGTGCCTTCCTGTACACCGAGATTAGATACCAGACAGAGCATTTAAAATTTTACTGACAGCACGCTAAAAGCAAAAGTCTTGTATTTCTCTCTTTTGAAGATGGAACGGATATCGCGGAATAATCTTTCTTAACGTTGATTGTCAGTGAAAAAGTTTGCATGTATGTGCATATATGTACATTGTTGGATATTTTTGAGACGGAATGGATAATAATTTTTAAACGTTGATTGTCGGTGAAGAAGTGTGCGTACGCACATGCATATTTATTTATGTCGTGAAAATTAGATATGTTTATATAAAGTATTTTGAAATTTCATTATCACTGTAATAAGATACGAGTATGTCAAAATCACATTGACAACAAATTTGAAAGTGTACGAGATATTTATCACGTAACAATATTAATAAATATAGTTGACATGATGTGTTTATTTGAAATTATTCATGCTGTATCTCGTATCTTTTGCACTTTCGAATTTATTTCAAATTTCATCGATGCAATATTGGTAATTATATTTCGTCACAATGCTAAGAAATTATTTGAGCTCAAGCTTAGATGATAGTCCTGCAAAATCTCTCGTTTGTTCAGCTACTACGTACACGTACCGATGAAGAAATTTTCTGGACAACTTTGCCGTAACACCTAGCAATTCAACATTTGAATCGACAACGCCACTCCTACCCGAGGTCTAGTCCACGCCCCCTCGCGAATCACGTGACCCAAATCAGCCAATCGCTAATTTTCGTTGCACCTGAAGAGGCCCGATTTTCTGGATTACCCCCGCTAAAATCACTTTCAGTGACAAGGAAGACACCGATGTTGCTCCGAAGAGAATTTCCACGAAAGGGACTCTTCTCTTTAGGGCTTGACGTAAGTCACTCCTAAACGAAATCGCAATGCGCGGAAACGAGCGAAACATCCCTTTCCAAGGAGCGAGCCAAGCGACAAAAACCTACCACGACCCCGAGACAAGTCGCGACACGACCGCTTCGCGAGACAGCATTTCGCAATTTGTATCTATCCGTTGGCTCGCGAAGTCGTGGAATCTGCGAGAAAGAAAGCAACCGAAGCCAGGGGAACGAAAGCAAAAGGCGCTGGAAACCGAAGCGAGGGGACGATGAGAAAGAGAGAGAGGGGGAGGCGCGGAAGCATGAATTATTCTCGGCGACGCGCTGTCCAGAAACCGCGGGGATCCTGTTTCCCACGATTCATAACGCGTTATCAATAATTAATCGCGTTGGAGGAACACAAAAGCGCGGCGAGGACAAGGCCAGGCACCGAGGAGGTTCCTCGCGAGAGAAAGAGATGAAGATCGTGGTCTCCGAAGGAATCTCGAGGATGTGTGGGAGCGCAAAGGCGAGCTTATTCCTGGAAAATCGACTCGAGTCGCTCTCATAAATCTCCGCCGATGACAGATCAGTATGCGATCCTCGTTATCGATGCGCGTGCCGATTTTGCCGATACACGCGTCTCCGAGGAGTTGCACTTTCGATCCCGCCGAGAGAGATTCTGTTCGCGAGAGAGAGGGAGAGAGAGATCGCGAACGTGGAATAATCCTCGGTGAAGATGTTCACCGATTGTTTTCCGGCAAATGGGGAATCGTTTTGTAGAGAATGGTCGTTGAATCGTGTGAAATATTTCGGTTGCTCGAAGTCCTTCAGTCCTTTGTGTTCGTGAAACAATTTCGTCGTCAAATCATCAAATGAAAAAAGTGATCGTAGATCGTACGATGCGTCAACAATGAGTCAGCGAGCTACGTAATCATAGATCTGGTAAGTCACTCAAGTAAAAAATTTTTGCTTCTCAAAATATTTAATCCGAGTGAAAGAAAAATGTATAAAAATTGGAAATAGATTGGTAGGTATTCTCTGATATACTGACATATTGTTATTGTTGTTTGTTCGATGAAAATTAATCCTGCCCAGTTGTACCTTGTAGTGCCAGTTTTTGAAGAATGTAATTATATAACTTGACTCTGTTGAATTCGTAATTACATCACATCCCACAAACATTCGAAAGTACAAAAATGCATATACAATGTGTATCTAAAATAATTGCATTGTTGAATGAAACAAATCTCAAGGCCGCCTCGACGTCTGTAACAATTTGAATTTGCATAAACATTCGCGTAACACATCCCGTGAACCATTGTGCCAATTTCGTCGGTGAGGATTCGTATGATGAGAGATGTTATTGCGGATTCGTCTGGCTGCAGTTGGACTGTGGCTGTTGAATAAATGCTCCTCGCCGATTCGATATTTCCTGCATATTTGCAGATATCGTAAACACGATGGCAGAATGTTTTAACGAATGTTTTAACGCGTTGTGAGGGAATGCTATTGCCCGGGTATTTTAATGTTGAAGATTTATGGGCGGCGAGACTATTCCGAGAGGATCTTTCCTGAGATAACGCACGATATTGAGGAAAGGCGAGATAGCATCAGGGAATGATGTTTAACAAGCAATGTCACTTTATGTAATGATAAACTAAGAATCCGTACGAATCCGTAAGATTAGCACGAGTAAATAAATGAGTTGGTCCAAGAGGCTGTTAATAAATCTTCCACGATTGAAGAGCCACGGAATGATGAAAAATATTCTTATTTACTACCAATGTAAATTATTAAGCAGCTTCTTTTGTTCAACGTTGACGCTGGATATCTTTGTAGATTTATAGACTGTGTAAGGAATTTCAAACATTTTTATCTACTTATATTGACAAACTATTTTGAGAGAACTTTAACTTTGTTCTCGAATTGGTTCAATAGCGTAAGACTTATTTTATTTCAAGCTTGATCATTCTCGGCATTTTATATATGCGCGCATTTTATAAGTTCGGATATTAATTCCTCGCAAACTGAAACAGAACGATTTCCTGACACGTTCAAGATTTTTAATTAATTATAACACCTTGGTACTATTAGAAATATTTCAATGTAAATCTTTTTCTGTTGCAGGTAAGAGGTTCAGAAGTACATTCAAGAAGTAAGGCATCGTATAAAAGTTTTGTTGTTTGGTAAGTGTACATTATATTTAACTCTTTTGTCATCGATTCTAAATCAGTTTTTCAATATTTATGATACCAAATATTTATGTACCCAGAATGACATTTAATGGAAATATGCAGTCGCAGCAAAATCTCGACGTATCGCACGATTACTGCATCGTTTTTTTTTTTTTTTTCGAAAAATTGGTATCGGTTGTATTACTTGAAACTTATTTCAAGCATTAAGTTTCACTTCTTTTCTCAAAATAAAATTAAAAACAAAATCAAAATCGCACGTACACTCGTGGAAAACTGATCGTGAATTTAAAATGACAATGGATTCATTCGTACTTTTTTTTCTTTCTTTGTATTTCAAGTTTATAATTTCTCGTTTCAAACTTTAAATGCCAAAAAAATAATCGCTTCTTTTCTCAAAGTAAAGTTAAAAATTGAGCGTCTTTCCTCATTTCAAACAGTTTCGTTTGAAATAATTCAAGCTTCGAGTCCTAAATCGCCTCTTTCCCCCAAAAAATAAAATTCAGCGCAAACAAGAGTCGTAGAGCAAAATCGAACATAAAGTGAAAACAGTTTTATCTCGTAAAAATTTCGTTGTATTCGCGGCAAACGAGAGGTTTATCATAAGCGTTCGCCGCTTATCGCCAGAACGGAATTGTTAACCGGTGACTCGACGCGAGAATCGGCCGTCGATTGGCCGACGCGTTTTTCGCGCATAAATTACCGGTTGCCGCGCGCGAGCACTTGGATAACAAATTTTCAGCACGCTGCACGCGTTGCACTCGAATTTTTCCAAGCGCGTTTATCTCGCCGCGAACGATCCCCTGATATATTTATGTAGCCTGGCCGATGTGTATTTATACGCGGTTTCAGGGGAGCTGCGTGGAGGTTCCCAGGAAAGCAGTTTCACGGAAGCTCGAGCTGTTGAACGAAAGGTTATACTCGATGTTCGAACCGATTTTAAGAAAAACAATTTTCTTTTTTTCCTCGCGCGTTTTCATTTCGTACGTTTTATAGCTTTACTACTTTAGTTTCTTTTTATGACTTTAAAAACATCTTTGTCCGAGCGAGAAAGACGAAGATTGTTCTCATTAATTCTTGTCAGACTGATTAGATCCACTTGTTGCAAGTTCTGAGTAAATTTGACCTTTTCAAAGATTTAATTTAAAGTGTATAAACATTTGAAACATTTCTTTTTGTTAAACTGTAACTGAAGCTAAGTCAAAGTTCACTAATATTTCTGAGGAATCGGACGTGTCTCGAGTCAGGCTTAACACGTCTGATCAGCTTCTATTGTCCGAATCTACTGACTGCAGAGACCTGATTCTGGTTACAGAAGTATCTGGCAATCTTTTTACTACTTTTCGTGAATACGTACCATCAAAATCGCATGCTATCTACTCTCTCGCGAACAACACCACAACAAGAAACTGCACGACTTGTACGCCAGTACGATTCGTCTTACTGAAAGGCCCAGAAGTAACTGTTCTGAAATGAAGACGACTTTCTTGCCATAAAATTTTATTGACATGCAAACGTTTGAATCGATACAAAACGAATTATAGGCGCAATTGCTCAGTACCAGATAACGCCACTCCTACTCGAGGTTTACGTCACGCCCCCTCTCGAATCACGTGACCCAAATCAACCAATCGCTAATTTTCGTTGCATCAGCGTTGCACCTGAAGAGGCCCGATTTTCTGGGTTACCGCTAAAATCACTTTCAGTGATAAAACCATAATTCTACCTAATTTCCGCTCGATCCGTAGCTGCGTAACAAGGTCAGCGAAACAGTAAAACTGAACAATCCGAAGCTCGATTCTTTCACTCTGGCCAATCTTCCCTGCCTCGATCGTATAAAATTGTGGCCCGCCAAACCGTTTCATCTTCCACCACAGGCCAAAATTACAATTACGCGAATCCATCCGGCCGACACCCAATAAATAACACGTCGGCCCCGGTACCCCGGCCCCGATGTAAATCTCGTCGATCGTTAAATCACGAGCCAGCGAGATTACACTTTCGCGAGGATCCCGCGGTAATGATCTCTTATTGCTGATATTTCATCGCGTTAAGTATGGCCGGACGTTTATCGCCAGCCGCGGCGCGGCGCGGCCATTCGCGCGGTGGCCCGTTAATTTCGTTACGAAAATAACGTCCGATGTGAAATTGCCGTCTTGCGAATAGAGACGCCGGAGACGCTCGTTGCCGCGCGGCCGCGTCGCCGATTATTGGCGTCCGCCCGCGCAAACAGTCGCCGGCTGTTTACGAAAATGTTCCTTTGCACGATTGTCCGACTTCCGGTTGTTCTCTGCACGGCCCCCGCGTATTTTTTGCTCGCGGGCTGCACCGCGGTTCGCCTCACTTAGGAGGCTGTATTTACGCGCATCGCCGCGAAAATACGACCGCGTACGAGCTACGAGCGTTGTCGAAGTCGCTACCGCTGGTTTATTGATGTTATGCTCGTAAAATTCGCGTCCGCGCAACAGCCAAAGCGAGACGCTTGCAAGATGCTTGTCGCGTGCAAGAGCAATTCCTTCGTAACAGTTACAAAAATGTTTTTTTTTTCTTTTTTTTTTTGCCTCCCGCCGTGGAAGCGAGTCGAAGCAAAGAATTACAGGGGTGTAAAACTTTGGCTTTTACGGTTGTATAAATTATAGCCTTTTTACGTGTATTTCTTACATTAACGAAAACGAAGTATATTTTTCAGACTCGATAAAGCGCCCACTGAAGTGTCCGATACCGGCTAAACGAATAATAAAGTGTCATTCCGCCGAGAACGCGTTAAACCGTTTTAGCGCCACGCAGCGCGATCGCTACTTCGCGTCGAATGTACAACAGCGTTTGGTCAGTTCCGCGATACGGAATTGATAGAGCGAGACTAATGAAATTGTCATGTCCAAGCAAAGAAGCAAACAGCGCACGTAACAGCGTGAAACGCGATCACGCTGATTCGTATTTATCAACGCGGGGATAAAACAGCGTGCGATCGCGATGCCTGGCATTTTCTGCAATTGTATCAAAGAAAGTGGCCGCGTGCCACTAATCGGCGCGTGTTTTTCGAAACGATCCCCGACGCTAAAACGGTTAATGACCTCGTTCGTGCGAACTCGTCGGTGGTCTTTGGTTCGTGTAAAAAACGCGAGATTACAGAACTGTCCGACAGCTTACATCTGTCGAAACGTGAAGTTAAATCGAATCTGCGTTTTCAGATTGCGTTGGAGTTAAAATGCACGTTTCTGAGATGATCCGAGGCAGCGGATAGGTAACGTAGACTACTCGCCCGACGTGATTTACGCTTCTTGTCAAAATAGTTCAGGATGCTTTGTTCCACGGAGTTTTCGGAACGTGCTTGAACGCACGTACGAGAGTCCGCTTTCACGAAAGCGTCATCTTTCGCGGTTGACAGAGCCAGGGAAAAAGTGTCAAGAGCCGCGCATTGGCTTCGCTGTCAAACGTTTAACGATGATAGATATGCGAACGAGTGCGAACGAGAGCGTTACCCGCGTTGGCAATTAGTGTGAAGTGTGTCGCGCGAACATAATGAATCGCACGGATAGACAGGATGGTAATTATATTTTCATCTATCGATTCTGTCGGGAATAATTCAAAAGCCACGTCGGGGCCATCGTTTCGAGCCATGGATCACCGCCTGAGGAAACGAAAAGGATACGTTACTCGTTCGCTTGCGAGCGAACACAGTATCGCTGTCTATCGGTGCAATCGTCGAAATTGGCCGACCACGATCAGAATCGCGCTCATCTTTAAACATCTTGCGCCGCCAGAGTGACAAGAGCGTACCTAATTTATTTGACAAATCGATCCAAATCATCTTTGTATCCGCTAATATTACAAGCGTTTACTGATGATGAGATTAGACGAGCTGTGTGACGTTTCATGCAAATTGGTTGACTCTTGGAGTGCGTGGAGGGAACTCCAGTATCTTTATTATTCGAACGCGGAGTGCAAAAATGGAAGCAGTGGAAGTTGAATTGAAGAAACGGAAGCGGGAGCAAGTTTACACAAAATTTCACTTATAAATCGTCCAAATCCTCGAGATCCTGTGTCGTCGTAAGTCTCGAGTAAAATTTCGAATTTATATGAATTCTAATGAACGAGGATACACACGCGCGATGTGAAAGAAAAATAGCAGAATCCTTGAATCGCACCGCCGAGGGTATCGTTGGAAAGGCATGTCTACGTTACTCGTTGAACGTAAAACCTCCGGTTGGACGACCAGGCGCTTTAATAACGCTCGATACCCTCGCTGGTGTACGAGACAGGCCGTAATAACTGGCAAAACGGGATCGCGTGTACCGATTGCGCTGAAATTGCCTGC
>KQ435867.1:500643-510672 GCA_001276565.1 Melipona quadrifasciata
CCGAAACGACGCAGCGTTGACCTAATTTTTGTATTTTATAAACACTCGAGCCATTTACAATCTGTAATAGAGAAAATTTTCGCCATAACTATAGTTAGTAAAGAATAAGAAGAGTCAATGAAGAGTATAAAACAACCAATTGTGTCTGCCTTGGGTTTAGAATGAAATGCAATTGTACTATATATAAGCAGAGAGATTAAAATTTAAATACACTACTTTTTTTATGTTAATTTAATTTCTTTTTTTTTGTTAAAATTTACTTTCTCCAAATCAAATCCAAAGTCAGTTTCTATGATACATTGAATAGATTCAAGACACTTTTATTATCGTTACAGTTTACAGAATATCAGATTTTCAAAATAATCTCTCAGATGGAATATTTCAGTACAAGTTATTTCAGTAGGAAATTCTATAAAAGAGATAAGCGTAGCAGTGCGTTCACATTAAATTTTGAAGTGGTACGAAAGTATCGAGTAACGTTTTTGTTCGTGATAATCTTAAGAGCCGGTATTTCGTGCGAGCAACTGATCGAGAGGACTTAAATTCCGATTTAATAACGGGTCGGCGATCATCGCCGTTAAAATATCGTTTATTTTCGAGCATCATTTGTTTCTTTGTAGCTGGGCCAATTCCTTCGATTGCCGACTCGTCTCTGTAAATTCGCGCGACCAATGTAACAGGTTGCCCCTTAATACGTGGACGATATTCGGACGATATTCATTTCGAATTATGGCGTGTTCTTCGTGTTTCATTAACGGTCCTCTTCTTTAAACCAGTTCCCCTCCTTGAAATTTTATAGCTTCTCGAATGTACAACTATAAATTCTTAACTGCACGGTATAAAACCGTCGTGCTTTCGTTAATTTACGCACTGACCTTTAATATTTCCTTTTTTCTGTAGTAACTCTTCGGAACTAGTAATAAAGTCTCAGTTTCACATATGCGAAAATTAATTTTCATTACGTTCGTGTACATAAATATTTTAAGTGTACATTTAGCTTATCGAGTAAAATTTTTCGTTAATTTATTGCGGTATTATTTGTCTTTGATCTTCGCTCGCTTTATACATATAAGATTCCCTTAAAATTCCTCACGAGCGAAAGATGTAAAGGGTTAAGTGCAAGGACAAGATTTTGCTTTGACTCGCTCTGATTTGTCAATTATTATCTAGAAATTATTTTTTTTATATATAAATATATATACATAATTTTAAAAAATAATTACACACACACATATATATCTGTATGTATATGAAAAAAATAAAAATGCGAGCTTTTATATTTTAAAGAGTTTCATTCTACTTGCTCCTAATTATTCTACGTTCTGTGTTAACCTTTGTCGGTACACTAGCACTAAATTCCGGTACCATTTCTATTTGTCGACAATTAAAAAATCGACCTCTCACAAGCAAACGAAGCTCTGTAAATAATCACGAATTGCAGGCGGATTGCAGACACGTATTCTCTTTTATCGGTTCGTAGGAAACGTTTTCCATCTTGTTGCGTACCCGTGACAAAGTACCTCGAGGGAAAACGGCTCGCGGTTATCAATGAAACGATCCACCAGCCAGTCGATCGCGGAGTTTTTAATTTAAATTTCAGTCGGGCTCGCGAACGCGTAAAGTGTTTCGGCAAAGCGTATTACGCTACGTCCCATTAATAAATATGATATATCGCCGACGCGCCTTCAGGCATCGGCGATGAATCGCTCATCCGTATTTATCGCGGAGACGCGTTAACGCCTTGAATTCCAATAAGTTCCCAACGCCGTGGAAACAATATAACGCGGTATTATCATTCGTTACTGATTTTCCCTGCTTTCCTCCAGCAGCCAACGCGAAGACGCCGCCGACTTTCATCTCGTCGTTCGCTCAGCAAATCGGCTGAGATTCCTTACGATTCGCTGGAGATCCAGCTGAATGAAAATTCGCACGAAACGAGAATGTAAGAACGAACTCCTGATTTAATTACGAATTGAACTTTTATTATTAAAATGTTGGGCAGGAGTGGACGTTCGAAATTTTTCAATCTGTTTTAATTTAATTTCAATCCAATTTGATTTAATTTCGATTTAATCGCTGATTTGATTAGTTGTATGCGAATATTATTTTTAAGCCGTAGAATCTTTAGATCGCCATTCAACATTATCTGTCATACTTTGAGTATTTTGTATAGTGAAATTCACTTCAAAGTAACCTATAAATTATTCTGTCATGATATTTATACGAGCCAGCGTGTACGATATACAGGGTGTCCCACGATTCATAGTCGCCATCGACTGGGAAGTGATTCTACGTGCAAAAATGTGTCGAAAAGAAAGAATAAGATTTTCCTATTGAAGCCTTCGTTTTCAAGTCGAGGAAATCGACTCGTGTACTCGTGGTAATTTTTAACGAAGCACGTTCGAAGCTTATTTTCTCCAAAACGGGCAAATTTTATTCTACATGTTTTATTTGTTTATTTATTCATTCAGTACATCCACGTCTATTCAATACGAAATTAACTAATTGTAAGTTCAAGTATACTTGACAAATTCTCAAACTCGATTTTCTCGGAGAGTAAACATATTTTTACTTTACGTAGAATCGCACCATCTCTCGGTCATCTTGTACAGAAAAGCATGAAACAAAATCGCGGCAAAATTTCGAGACACGTATCCTCCGAAGTGCCTTTGAAACCATTCTGAATTTCACCTCGCATCGTCCGCGTGGCGTTCGCGCGGCAGCCAGCCAGCCAACCATAGAGAGAGAGAGAGAGAGAGAGAAAGGAAGAGGGAATTTAATTCGAACCGTGGTCCGGGGGTTATATAAGCAAACAGACAATGGTTGTTATTGTTTGAACGGGATGAAAAGGACGGATGGGACAGCTGTGAACGTGGATATACACGGCGTGGCCGTGACTGACTGCAGAGACCGTATTTCTGAAGCAAAAAACCACGCTGCCGCGGGTCCAAGAAGCTGGCCGGCAGCATGTGCATTCGCATGCACGCGCGCCGGTTCGCGCGTACGACCCGCATATCCCAGCGAGAGAGATGAGCCAGCACAATGACAGCTTTCACGAGGGCCGACGCACGTTCTCCACGATGCCAATGCAAGCGTACAGCGCGGAGGGCCCTGCCTGCCTGCCTGCCTGCCTGCCTTCCTCCAACTTCTGATCCTCTCGTTAGAGCCGATGTTTTACTTGGACAGAATCTACGCGCGTGTTCAGCAAGCAAGTTGATTTTCTTGCAAACGAGCGGGTCTTGGCTTTGGGTCGCGTCTACACGCGTGTTCAACAACTGATAAATTGAGTTCTTTGTCATCGAGACGGGGAAAGCTTCGTGCGCTTCCGAATGATCCCGAGGTTTCAATGGTTTCGTTTCGGAAACGAACCCGACGATGGGTTTGGATTTTTATTTCGATACTGTCTAGGAAGATTTGAACAAACGTTTTGGCTCTGAGCAACTACAGAGCAATGGATTGGACTCATTTTACGAAGTTTTAGTATCGTCTAGAGAAAGATTTAAATAAACAAATAAACAGCTCTGAATATTCTATGTACGATGACTACACGTTCTCTTATTTTTCTATCAGTGAAAGTGATTTTAGCGGGTGTAACCCAGAAAATCGGGCCTGTTCAGGTGCAACGCTGATGCAACGAAAATTAGCGATTGGTCGATTTGGGTCGCGTGACTCGCGAGGGGGCGTGGCGTAGACCTCGAGTAGGAGTGGCGTTGCCTGTAATTTGTTTTCTATCGATTCAAATGTTTGCATATCAATAAAATTTGATGGCAAAAAAGTCGTCTTCATTTCAGTAGTCAGAACAGTTGCTTCTGGGCCTTTCAGTGAGACGAATCGTACAAGTCGTGCAGTTTTTTCATTTATTTAGGTATCAAATTTTTACAGCTGTATGAAAATATTACGAAATAATATAGAAATACACTTGTTGACCTGATTAGAAACGGTTTGAACGGAACAATGGAAACGAGGCGGTTTGTCGAAACTGGCAAAATGAGAATCACTGACGAAACGAGCAACGACCCATTGGCGAACGCGACGAAAACATCGGGTTTCCAGTGAGTGGATTAATAACCGGATGGCGCTGGTTCGTTCGAAATATTGCCAGGGCACCCTTCCTTTACCCTTCGACCCCCTGCGACTCATTTTTTTTATCACGCCGTGGATCGTTTGTCTTAATAAACAGCACGTCTCATTGCACGTATCGCTGGCAAAACAGACCCTGCTATCTTCAGCCCGAATCCGTTTCGTCTCTCTCTCTCTCTCTCTCTCCTTCCTTTTTTCGCGAAGTGTCTTGCGAAAGAACCGAAATAGGATTGCGTTCACAATTTCACGCTCCCATCGTTTATTAATGGCTTGCGTGCGAAACGTCTCGAAACTGTTGACGTTCATTTTTTCACCCGTTTCTAGAGAAACATGAATGATTATTGATGGAAAAGCGAAAATTTACAGATGAGTAGCTTCTACTCATTACTCTCGTAACTTTTGTTACGAGGTAAAATAGAGAAAAGTTAGAAGGATTTTATTTGGTGAAATTTATATTTCTTGCAATAATTATAAATAACCAGATGTGGTTAAGAAAGCAGCTTGCGTTTCTTGCAACTGTTATCCCTTCTCTCTAACTTTTATTTCCATCCATGTTTATTCGCATCTTTGACGAATTTCTCCGTTTCATTCTGTCAAGCTTTCTCTTAAACTGGAAATTATTTCCTCAAGAGGGATGAATTAAAATTAAAATTAAAACTTCCAAACGCTCCAAGAGTTTATTTCTTACGTCGTGGAAGCACCTCTCTTTTATTTGAAAAAAAAAAAAAAAAAGAAACAACTATTTGCCTCAAGCATCTTGACATCAAAAAATTAAATTCTCAAAACGTTAATTTAGAAGGAACGACCAGTTTTCTCCTGATTGATCTTAATTGAGAAATGCAATGTTGATCGTCACGATAAGGAACATTTTGCGAAAACTAACTAACAAAGCGTTATTAATTTTGAATTAACTGATTCTCCGATTGCTCGAAACTTTCGAATTACGCCAGTAATACGTTCCCCTTTATTCGTCGTCTGCTTACGTCGTCAGCAACGTAGTTTCATCCCAATTTACGAATTGTATTATTCCAATTCAAAAAGGCGGTAATTGCTCGTTCCCAACGACCGCCACTTTAAGCAGATCATCTAATTAACGTAAGCCTCCTAACTACTTCAGGTCACCGATCTTCCAATTACTTCAAGCCGTTAAATACTACCACCAATTAACTATGGTATTAAACACCACGTTCCATTCGGTCTTCTACAAATCTCCCGTCTGAACATTTAGAAAACCGAACAAGGGAAATTTTTCTAATTAGAATGCCCAACTGACAATTGGAACTCTTTGTCATTCCCTTCTCTGCGAGTAGGCAAACATAAAAACGAGCAGAATTAATACACTTGCTACTTGTTGTTCCACAAGTTTTTGATACATCTGATTATTTTGATCGTTTAATTTCTTTGATCCTCCAATCTCTGTATATTTTATATATTAACCACATTGAGAAGAGACATACTAAATAACCTATGTTGTACGTTGATTGGAATGGATTGTTGATCACTGTCTGATTAGGTAGCGGCCGAATCTACTTATCTTACTGCTCGGATAAAGAAGGTAATAAGGAAAATCAATAAAGTTTCATTACGCGTTGTACATACTCCATGAATAATTCTAATAAATAGTTTATTTATAGATTGTTCCACGTACGCACTATCTTTGGATTTTTGCAAACAAATGTTCTAAATAATATTAGACAGGTAATGGTTAAAATTTTTAAATCTGAGCTGCACGGTTGAAACTGAAGTATAAGTAAATTAATTAATCAATCAATAAATAAGAGTTTGTTTATAATTTATTCTACATACATTCGTAAATCTAAACTGTCCAACTATACGTGCATACAAACAAGCACACTTCGAATTGAGATAATTCTAAATAATGCTAGACAGATAACGATCTAAACTGCAGAAGATCGGAACTGAAAGATGAATAAATAAACAAACGAGAATTCCGAGCGCCAGAGGTCTAAAAGTTTCGCCCCGGTAAATGGAGTTCTGCCGCGGTTCAATTAATTCTTTTTATACGTACGTACGTCCAGCTCTTGATTACGAACGTTACAACGAGCTTTCTTGCGCTCGCGATCGCAATCGCTTAATGGCAGTTTATGAAGGTAATGTGCATAAGCGAAGATTCATGGCCGGTCGGTTTCCAGCGGATTCGAGCGTCGATGCACATGGCCCGAGCCTCGGTCTGACATAATTCGTCCCGCCGCGCGCAAAAATCCGACGAACAGTGTGGGATAAAGCGAAAGAGGGCATCTACGTAACGAGTCCTCCCTAATGAACGCTGCTGCGCCGTTTTTGTCCCGATCGCGATTCCTCGTTTTCCCCACGTCGCTTTTATGGATCCTCCGTGTTCGAAATGTTTCGTGTACTTCGATATCGACGACGTAATTCTGCGATTCTAAGAAGAAGATAGATGACGCGCGCTAGGTTCGTACATTTTTTTTTTTAGAAACTATTTCATCAGATATTTGGCGATGTATCTTGATGTTGAAATATATATCCTTACGGCACGATACGTCCTAAGAATAATTGAACGGGATATAGTTTGGAGAATTCACGACTTAATGAAAAATTTTGTTTAATCGCATTTCATTCCTTCAAGTCATATTTTCACATCGTTACGAGATAGCTGGTACAGAGAAATTTGTTTCTTGTTGAAAATCCATATAAAAAATTCATAATTACTCTTTTCCCTTCTAAATATAATGCTAATTTAAAAAACTAAAAAATAAATATAATACTATAATAAATATATATAATATAATAAATATAATACTATTTGAAAAAACAGTATAAAAGTTCGTAATTATACTTTTCCCTTCTAAATATAATACTAATTTGATATACACGAATCTACGTTTGTTTAAAAAAAAAAGAACCATCGCTTTCATCTCCGTTAGAACATAAATTCTCGTCCAAATCTACATCATCGCGAAACGTATCCGACTCTCGATAACAGCATTCCGAGTTATTTGTGGCCCGGCCGGGCAATATTAATTAATTAACAAGTGTAACGATCCTCGCTATCGTTAATAAAAGTGCATCTCGGAGGGACAGCGAGCGCGCGGAAGATTGGATCGACGGGATTAATGACTGGAATACGTCGGACCATACGGAGGATGCCGCGTTCCGGCTCGGCAAACAATTTGATTTGCATAAAACATTCCTATCGACCCTAGCCCTTGGTGCTCCCGTTATCCCTCGCCCGGCCCGCTCGTAAAAACGTCGAAAATTCACCCGAATCCACGCGCCGTACCCTGTAATTCGGAATCCGTGTCACGACAAAACACCAGCTCGGCGGCTCGATTCGCTCGCGGTATGACCGTGGAAAGCTGTTCCTTGAATCTTTGACGATCCGGCAAATTCCGCACTCGGTTGAATTTCAACGAGGTGATTCTTCAAACGAGAGTCAACGACGGACAAGTCTGCGGATCGGTAAAAAAAAAATCGAAGGCTATGAAATTGCAAAGATGGTGTGATTTTATGGAAGAGAGGGGAAAAAAGACGCGCAAGTGTCTGAAATAAACGAGAAAATGCATAAGACGCGCAAAGTGTGTTGTTGGCGATAAAACAAAGAGATAGGTGGATCCAACTGGGGATTTTTCGAATTCCTGTTGAATCGAAAGGCTCATGCACGGGTTACCTGACCTCGCCGGCTTGTGTTCGGTCGATGTCGGACGACAGACGACAGACGACAGGACCCCCGACGGCAGCAACAGCAGCAATTCTCCTTGCTGAAGGGTCCTCGTCCACGGATCTCGGAGCCCGAGCCACCCTTGAGCACGACTCGCTCCTCTCTTCGTAGACCCGTTGTCTCATGGCGTCTACGTTTCACGTAGCCAGCCCAGGCCCCCTTTAAGCATATAAATTATTAGAGCCGTTTCAAGGGCCACTTGGAATCCGCCATTGTTGCCAGCCAGTATATATACTTATATGCCCGTAGGAGAAACGTCCGTGTCCCACACCTAAGACGCGGAGAACTAATTCCAGGAACCCACTCGAAAACGTACTTGACGGTTCTGCACCTTCGCGACCCGGCCTACGAGCGTATCTTGCGCTCGCTCCACCTTTGACACACCGTTGCTAATTGTTCAGCCCTTGCGACAGACGTTTAGCTTCTAACCGTGCTCCCTGTTACGTTCTCTTCTCGTCGTATTTGAAATCGATCCTGCTTTAATCGCACTATTTTGAAAAAAAATCTCGAACACGAAGGTAAAAGGTAGAAGGGAAAAAAATTGATTCCAGAGGTACAGAAATCACGAATCCTCGCGTCATTTTAATCCTTACCATCTTTGAACGACTCTGCGTTTGCTTTGCATGTTTGAAGACGGGATCCAGAGATACTTGCGGATACAGAAATCACGCCAAGAAACGACTTTGTTCGTCTTTAAACGACTAGATTTGTTTCGTACTTCCTCACTGCGAGTATCGTTGACTAATTTCACTTGAGTCTCTGCGAGGAATACCGGAAAAGTTACGCGGCGACGCTTCTCGTTTGAGAAGCCACTGTAGGAAACGGAAACGCTCTGTTCGTTTTGCCTTTCTTTCTTTCGTTCTTTTTCATTTTGCATCTGCGAAAGTGGCTGCAACGATATTGTCACGACGTTGCACGAGAACGTGATGTCAAGTATGCCCCTAATTATGCGAGCGAATATTAAGTGGAGCCTATTGTAGGCGAACGAGCCAGCGAGAAGGGTGCACCGGGGAGACTGCCACCACACGGACGACGAATTCATTCTTATAATTACAGCGTTCTCTCGCAGCAATTCAGTAACGTTTGCAAGCTGAAACGAGAATGGCTTTCAAGCGTGCCGCTTTTTACGAGAATTTTTTATTGCCCATGCCCGCAATGCGTATACGTCCATTCTGTTGGCCTCTGTGTCGCGCTGCGAAACAATTTCGTATAATATATATATACGCATATACACACTTTGGTCTCGATATTTCTCAAACGTTTATTTCGACGTTCCCCTCGTCCACGTTGAATTCACTCTTGGTTTATTACCGCCAGAATGCAATCTCGGCGCAGATTCAATTACACGTGCTCATTTGACCCTGCTGCATTCTTTGGGTCATCGTCGGATGTAATCGGGTTTTCCCCTGTTGCTGAGAAAATTCTCCAGTTTCGAGGTAAACACGATGAATCGTCCCGAGCGCGCCGCTGCGGCAGTTGCAGACGCAGGCAAACGTTGCACAGACTGGGAATACGGCGTTGTTGTTACGGTGTTAAATTAAAAATTGAGCCGAGAATTTCTAAGATGAAAATTGTCCCGAAATTTTTGGATATTTAAAGAAAATTAAATTTCCTTTGTGACCAGGTATGTATAGTATATTTTTTAATATAGAGCGTATAAATCTGTTCCTCAAATTAAATATTTTGCCGTTTCAAACCCGTCAGAACATTACAAACAATTCAGGGAATGAAGAAACTGGAAAATTGTAAAACAAACTTTGATAAAGTTTAATCGTCAAATATTGAAATAAAAGAAATTGGAACAAAATGAAAATTTTTAAATAGAATTAAAACAAAAGGAAAATTTTAATTCGATTGAATTCGAGAGCGAAGCAAAGAAGGATGGTTGTCGAGTTCTATTCGAGCAGAAGGAAAGCAACACGGACGATTTAGCAGCCGCGATTGTCTGCAGGATGCCCCGTGAACAACTCGGTACTCGAAGGCACACGCCGCAATCATAATTAATTACAACGAAGACAGGCGTAATAATAGATTCGGTCCGCTGACGTGGGCCCTTCACGCAGAAAATCTTCACGGAAAGAAAGCTCGCCGTTGGTGGTACCTCTCGACTCTCTCGCTGAATCGAAGACAGTGTAGAAACAGCCACGTGTCGCGTATATACGTCGTAAATTTTCCTGCGAGACGCGGAATTTCTTCGCGCGTTTCACGAGCGCGATTGAATCCGATTCATATATTGCTGAACAACACTC
>KQ435867.1:510716-525260 GCA_001276565.1 Melipona quadrifasciata
ACAAAAGTACGTTCAGCTTTTTCCCCATTCAAACTCACGCTTCTTACCATCCTTTTAAATTTGCGTAACCTACTCCTACTCACGTGAGTTGCCATTTGTCCCTGATAGAATCCCTGATAACATCTCTCAACAAAGTCCTACTCTCCTTTTCCCTCCCTGCGTTCGAGTCACCGACTTCTCAAACGCGGCTAATTACAACGCGAACCCACCACCCAGAGGCAGCAATAATTTTTCACTTATCACCGGGATCGCGATCCCGCGCAATTTTCCCTCGTACCCCGTAATTACCCGTCGTTTCGGGACTCCCTCATCAAGATGGGTCCGCGTGCGCGTGGAAAAATCGAGCCGTTTCGATTCCGTTACGCGCGGCGCCGATCCGAGAGGGCGATCGATCTGGTACCGGGTCGATCAACGCTTGTCTCTAACCTTGGAACCGATCCGCCGGCGGTCAATTTACATTTCGTCAACGCCGGCTGTCGTTAGGCAGATGCGAGCGCAAATTGGACGCTGCCGATGTTCTGTTCCCCCCCCCCCCCCTCTCTCCTCCTCCCTTTTTTTTCTTTCTCTCTGGATCACCTGCCTTCCTACGTGCAATTACGGCCGATTTCATCGGGCTTTGAGAAGTGTCGCACGATCACGGAACGATCCTCTTCGGCCCGAACGTGTTTCGAGCGTACGGAGCTTCTTCTCTCGCCGATCGGCCCGACATCGACCGAATTGCTCGTGATTTCCAGGCACGGCGATATCGCCCTCGAGAGAACTCGGACCTCGTCGTCCGCGTAATTTGTCACCATTACCCGAAATTCGCACGAGGCAGCCGGATCGCGTTTTCATTCCCGCGCTCGACACCTGAAGCTCGCTTCGTCGAAAACTCCACGTCTTGCGAAGGTGCACGGTGATAATCGCGCGTCTCGCTTCCTGCCTTTTCCCCGAGCATCCTCGCAGGCTCTTTTTTCCTCTTGGCGAACGACCATTTTCCACGATCGCAAATTGCACGTCGTTTCGATGGCAAGTGGCGGGATAGAGGAACGAGCTACGAGATAATTGACAAGTTATGGATTGTAGAATTTAGATTTCCTTTTTTGTAATGATAGTATTCGAACGGCAGTAACTTGGCAAGTTATAGTCGTCGATTTTAAATTTCTTTTCATGAAATTTCGAGTTAGTTCACGTCGGTTACGATGGTAATTTGAATTTCACGAAAAAGTTGGACAGGTTTTGTCATCATGTACAATATTTAAATTCTCGAAAAATCGAAATCTGATCCTGAAAACGATAGAAACGACTAGAAACTTCACTCGTTGTATCGGAAAAAGAAAAAAAAAAATAAGGATTGTAATTTTAAAATACACAAATTCCTCTGTAATTTTCAAGCATAACGTTAAACCGTTCCACCAGGCTTTTATGATCGAACTTCGTTTTTTCGATCGCGTCAAATTGCACAATCTCCTCGCCGCGAGTGTGTCTTTTCGAAGGGAGCGCGTCATAGTCACGTACGGGCGATGTGACAGAACGACACGACGATATTGAATCGCCTCGAAGAGGCTGGCAGCGCAGGAAGCGTCGTCGGTAGAAGGAAATGTCCTTGTTAGCGGGCCAGTCGTTCATTGAATCATTGTAATTAGAGGTCATTGAATTTCATGAGAAGGCTGCTGCTCGCCGATATTTCGTTGATGGCAGGCAAAGTCGCCCCGCGATCCGGCAGGATTCAAGACGCCGGAAACCCTGCAGATTATCGCCCATCGTGCAGTTTCGTATTATGTACGAACAACGTGCTGGTTATAATAATAATGGCACCTAGTTTCAAGCGCGTTAACGCTCCTCCCAGGAAGAAGGTATCACCGGACGATGAAGTATTTTTTTCTAATATCGCGCTATCATCCATTTTTTTTTCTTTTCTTTTCTTTTTTGTTGGTGAAATCAATTTCTTTTTTGAGTAAGATTTTACTTTGAAACTCGAGCTTCTTTCTTTGCCTTTCTCGTATTTAATATTACAAATACTGAAGCGTACGATAGAACGCGAATTTTTATTTATTTACGTATTTGGACGAAAAATCATCCAAATCTGCAATAATGAAAGAATTAGGAATTAGTCGTGTTGATCGTGTTGGTAGGTCTGGTATTAATACATGTATAAATGTGGCTTGTCTGACAACGTACGTACGTTGTATCGCTAATAAATGCAACTTTTAACAAACACTATCTCAAGTGTGTAAAATTTTCATCGTCAGGACTGATTCTCAGCTTTTCATAGCGTGTAGAATCGAACTCAATAAATTTGAAATAATCATGAACTTTCTACCCACATTTTCTGTATCTTCGAATTTCACAAATGTTGCAAACGTAAAAATGCGAAATAAATGAAAGTAAAACCATTAAGGAGGCCTTCCACGAGGCAACCACGCGTGAATCACTTTTTGAATCTAGAAAAGTACGTCTTCTTGAAATAGCCGGAAATAATTCGAAGAAATACGAGCGACATCAACGATCAAAGAAGAAGGAAAAGAAGAGGAACGTCACGCTTAAACAACCATCCGCGCAGGCAGCTTTTCAACTTTGATTTAAGCTGAAAATATCTTTCTTTTCGCGGGCATAGGCGCCGTTGCCATTGCTACGCCTACAGAATCTCAACATAATGTCGACGGGTTGCGACAGTAAAACATATTTTAGCGTTCGCCGCAGACTCTTCGCCGTAAATAATTCCGGATGACAGTTTACGGGTACGTATAAATATCAATAATTCCTGTCAGAAGATGTGTTACATCGTGCGCCGCGTCTGGTCCATTTCTGGCCGACACTTTTTGCGCGAAGCAGGCTCATGAATGACGCCCGTTCAAGAAATTGAATTGTCACGCGAGCTTAAACGGACGCGGACAACTTATTGCGATTGAAAATACGTCCGAGTAAAATTGGTCCCGCTGAATTATCTTGGACGGTAAATTTCTGTTTAATACAGGTGAAACTTGATGGCAAAACGAGAGTCAGGAAATTGGTATCGAGTAGTTGTTGATCGTGCAGAATGAAGCTTTATGAACGTAGCTAAACGAACGTAAATGATGTTGAGGTTTGTTTGCGTTAAAAAGGTTTATATATTTTCTACAAGTGGGATAAAAATATATCTTTTGGGATCTGTCAGTGTCTTTGCAATAGCAACAAGTGTGTCATAAGGCGTGTCTTATCTACTTAAAAGATAAAAATAATTTTTTAAAGTATATAACATCGTATTTGTGTTAATAAATACCTGATTAGCTATAAATACAAGGGAGACAAATTTTTATTCGAAAAAATTCATTCTGTCGAAGCAGTATGGTCATTTATAGTCGCCGTAATCGTCAACATGATCGTCTACTCGCGTCTCGTTCTACTTATTAGCAGAGTAAAGATAATCAAGAGTTCTACTAAAACTTTTATAAAGCGATTAAAGTAATATCGTTTCTTACTGATCTCCTCTTACCTCTTTCCCCTTCCGGATACAAGCTTTGTTTTTCAGATATTTTTAACAATTCCAGAAAAAAAGAAAAGAAAATTAGATATTTCGCGAGACACACATGCCCGCAATTGTGAAACGATACCAAGCGGAATTGAAACATAATTATACATAATAATTGGATTTTCCCAGAAATCCGCGATCTGCTTATTACACTTGAAGAGCAATCTTTTAAATAATCAATCGTGTATAATCAAGGATGTAACGTGGCAAATGTGGTGGTTAATCGAAAGGAGAAGCTTCGAATTTGGCCACTTGCTGTTAAGAATCGGCGTAAATGGAGCACGCGCGCGTGAAACGGCGATCCCTGGCGAGACATCAATTCCGATAGTCCCTTCTCTGAATAACATCCCCGCGTACGTACGATACATATTTCACGATGGAACGACACGCGTTCGCGTTTACGCGCTACAGGCCTCTAACCACACCCGTGGCCTCTAAGCGACCGTAAATATCCGCTCTCGCGCGGTGAAACTATCTCTCGGAAATCCGAAGGAGCGCGGCGCCGTGGTCCGCTCAGGGCCTCGCGGAGGCGCTTAGGCGCGGGCAGATCGGACCACCAACGCTCGCAAAAACTTAATCGCCTCGTGGCTTCGACGCGGCAACGGCCGGACGATATACCCGGCGTCCCGGCGCGATAAACTTTAAGGCGAGCGTGATTTATCGCGCGCACGCCCTTATAATGCTAACATATTTCCGATGCGACCGAACCGAACGAACGAACGAACGTACGTACTTGCGCGTCGTCCGCGTGAAACGAAAATGGAAGTCTCGGCGCGGAATGAGAAACCAAACGGGAGTGAGAGGAGGAGCGAAGAGGTGGAGGGAAAAAAGCGGGCCACGATTTATAGCGGGCACGATCGAGATTAGTAACAACATTTTGCCGGACGCTGTCGGTTATTACGTTCACCGCCAGCGACAAACGAGACACCGGAATTTATGAAACGCGACGTTTTCGACGTTTCCTTTGAATCCAGCTGCTGCTGCTGCTGCTGCTGCTGCGAAGCTCCTCCGGGAGGTCCGCTTCGAGTTTTGCGGTAAGAAACGCTCAAGACGAGGGATTCATTTCGCGCATGGTTTGAAGATGTATGAGCACGATTCACGTATTATGTTGGATTAGGTTCCTGATGGAACTGGATGAAGCGAGAGACGTCACAGTTTTATGTTCAGCTATAATTGATGGATATTGGGATTCAGCCTTTGAATTTAATTTAATTGTCGAAATTATCGAGTTTCGATACGTATTTGAATGTGTGTTTGAACGTACATAATGAAATTGAAAAGTATTTCTATATTTAATAATTGTAAAAATATTCGAATGTTTGTCATTTTGAGGAGATTGGTAATTTTTATAACGCTTGACTGATTATTCTGGGAATATGTATGCATATATATACATATGATTTTGATTGAATTTTAATTCTAAAACGTTCAGTTCTGATTTTGATATTTGAAATTTGTCATTTTGAGGAGATTGGTAATTTTTATAATTCTTGACTGATTATTCTGGGAATATGTATGCATATGTATATATATATATATATATATATATATATGATTTTTTGTACGTACAATATAATATAACGTGATAATAAATACCATTGATTCTTCATCACGTCAAAAACATAAAACGTCAATTGGACGGAGCGTAATTCGCCATTGTCGTTGATCATTCATAATTTAACGATATTTATCGGGCAAGCGAAGAAAATTATTCAAAGTAATTTTCAAATTCGTCTTTGCGTGTTCAAAAAGTCTCTTCGAACAACCGTGACCGGAATCCTCTTATCTTTCGCGTCCAGTAGAGTCACAAATTCACCGGGCACAGCCTATAATGTTGCTGATTAAGTTGTGAGCGAGGTATATGTTATTACGGGCAGCTTTTATATTTTTGATTTACGAAGCTTCTTTCTGCGAGAGGAATTCATTCCGCGGGATACAATGAAATACGAGCTTCGTAAAAAAGCAGAATTGCGAAGCGGGCGTGATTTATGCGACGGACACTTCACAATAGAAGGGACCATTTGCAATTACGATGTCTGAGCCGCGTATTTTCGTTAATGCATCGTAACACGGAAAAATAATCGTCCGCGTAAATTAATCCGCCGTGAAATCCGGATTTGAGAGTGGCGCAAGATGCTCCCGGGGTGGCTACGCGCCGAGTGGAGTATAAATTTGTGGAGACACGAAATGCCGGACAACGCTACCTTCGAAATTACACAATGGTATTTTGATTTCACTCGAACGGAAATTTACATTCTCCGCGAGAATCGACACGGTACAGAAACGAGAATATAAAAGCGGAATTCTTTTCGAGAAAACAAACAAAAAATTTCCACGTACGAATTTCTTAAATATTCATCTCAATAAGGGTTAAAGAAGATCTTTTACCTAAAAATTAAACCTCAACTGCTGATCGATTCTATTCTGTACGAAACTTGCATTGTTGTCCGGTTTTGGAATTTAATATGCATCTTTCGAGTATTCGAGTTCCAGTTAGTGTTAATTTGTGTTATTTAAACTACATATGCTGTGATTTAATTTGAGACATTGTTGTCACAAAAATACAATATGTATTAGGTCATAATTTTTTAGAAAACAAACAGGTATAGGACTGGTGAAACGTTCAAAGTACGATACTTGGATTCCACTTTTTGAATGAAATTGCTCTCGAAATTCCATACGCATAAATGACGCAAATATTAAATTTCTCTCGTCAGAAAGAAATCTGCAAGAGTGCTGAGAGAAAAATGTGGACAGATATCCAGACGGTACGACGATCGACAGGGAAGCTTTTACACGCATGCGACCGGGATCATCGTCCGAGTGGAAGTCGGCTCGCGCTCCAGACGCCTCCTCCTTGGCTCTGGTCGTTCACCGTGCCGCAAAAAACTGAGGCCATCCATCTCGAGTCCGGACAGCGCCCTTACGAATTCCAGGGACGTACGTGCCGTATAATTAGAACGTAAAAATTTACATTGCTCGCGAGAAATCGCGACCGGGTTCTCCTCCTCCTCCTCCTCCTCCTTCTCCTCTTCTTCTTCTTTTTTCCACGTTGTTCTTTCTCCGCAGAAAAAAAGGGAAAGAAAAAATAAAGAAACGTAGAAAAAGGAGAAAGAAAAATCGAAAGATAAATAATAGTCGACCTAGAGAGCGAGGAGGGCGTTGAACGCGGAGGAACGAAGAGGAAGGGAAAGAAACGAGGCGAGGAACCCGTTGCTTTCTCGACGGGGGTCCCCTTTGGGTATCTGAAAAATTCCATAAAGCTAACTGCGTCCGGCGTAACTTACGTCTCTAATTGAAACGTAAAAATCGGATGCTCGACTCGTGACGCGAGGCGTCGCCACGACGCGCGTAGTTGTAAAACACCGGTAATCGAGCGCTCGTAAAATCGTCGAGGTCCCGGATTACGAGACGCGTAGACCGCCTTAGAGAACTAGCCTTAAAGGACCATAGACGAGCGTGCAACGACCGGTGAAGCGCTGTAAGAAAAAAAAAAAAAAAAAAAAAAAAAAAAAAAAAAAAAAAGAAAGAAGAAATCGCAGGTACAGATGGATAATTTGCAGAATTTAGTTAAACGCGCGTTAAAAGTTGCGATTTCTTGCCGGTTAATATCAATTGATGATGACACATGGATGGCGTGTACATGTGGATGCTCGTTAACTTTTCTTGCTGTACCAGCGATAAAAAAAAGAAATGGCTGAACCCGACTGACCTCTTGCGCACCGAGTTGTCTATTAATTCCACGAGCGAGATTCACGAGTTTCAAATTATTTACGCTTGCGCGAAACATCGTTTTCGTCGTTTCTTCAAGTTGAATTATTGTCGTTGGTGCGTGAATGACTTTGCAGATGTTCGCGAGGCAAATGTTACATGCTCACAAATTATATCGAGTTACGTTAAATTTTTTCGTTGAAGAAAGATTGGTTATTTGACCCGTAATTTTAAATGCAAATGCCGGCGATAGATCGCGAGTGTTTATGAAAATCTATCGGTAACTTGCGATTTAAAACGTCAAAGTCATTAAACAGATTGTGTAAAAAAGCTTTGCGTTTTTGTTCGTGTAGAATGATGTGGATGTTGCAGATTTACGTGCATCGGAAGATTCTAGAAAAATAATAATTAAAAATATCCGCTTTTCTATCTTTTTACTTGAGAAAATAGTTTGCCGTCGAAATGTAATTGACAGAGCACGTAATATCACAAAAATGAGTAAAGCGTCACAAATTTTTATTTAGGTTCCATTTCTTATAAAAAGTGACAATTAGACGACAGTTGATAGTTAACTCGATAGACTAATGACAAAAAAATCATATAACCATGAACAAACTCTCCATTCGTTCGCCAACGTTCGTTCTACATCTTTGTAACCTGTACACACTGTGCGACATTACGCGTCTGCTACACCAAAAGACACGCTACCAAACCGAGACACACCGTGTTTCCACGTGCCAAGCGTAAAAATTCAACTTTACCTCCGTTTTATCACTGAAGGTGATTTTAACCCAGAAAATCGGGCCTCTTTAGATGCAACGCTGATGCAACGAAAATTAGCGATTGGTTGATTTGGGTCACGTGATTCGCGAGGGGGCGTGGCATACTACGAGTAGGAGTGGCGTCGTCTGGTACCGATCGCGCTTGTAATTTGTTTTCTATCGATCCAAATGTTTGCATATCGTCTTCATTTTCTAGTTAAAACAGCTACTTCTGGGCCTTTCAGTGAGACGAATCGTACTGGGGACAAGTCGTGCAGTTTTTTGCCTTATTCCTCCCTTCCTCGCGCAGAATGTTCCTCACGAAAATTATTGCCTGTACTTAGCGCACAACAATCTTTTGCAGATAAATCTGGAAACAGGTTAATCTCAGGTAAACGTGGCCGGATAAGAAAATATATTGAGTCACTTTGCAATGCTAATTCGAATTCCATTAACTTCGCGTGTACCGTTCGCATGAATCCCCCGCCGATAAGAGGAGTTTTACGATCAAGTTCGACATAAATAGAGATCCCTCGGAGGAAATTAATTACTCATAGTTTACAGAGTGTGTCCCGGGTTAGGTTATTGATACAAAGGCGCAGCGTAATCACACGGAGGGTGGGGGGTGGGTGGGGGTTGTATTAACGGCTGCTGCGGATAACGCGTCGAGCGTGATCGCAGCCCGAGCACCGTCTTCACGGTTTGTTGAATTTTCGGAAGCGTCCGTAAAGTGTCTGCCTTTCAGCCTTAATTTAAGCCGGGCAAGCAGAAAATAGTGTGCCGGAGCCAAGTCTGGCAGGATGATATCGACGCTCCGACTTCCTCTTTTTGCCTCCGTGAATTGTTTTGCCAGCGGCTGTGTATCGTAAGGCCGCGCACGTTGTCGTATCGTGCGCGAGATGACGGGTATCGGAATATCGCCGTTTTAAAAACGGCGTTTAACGATTTTTAAACCTTTTCGGATTTTTGCGCCTTCTTTTGCACTTTTTACGAACCTAGGCAGAACCCAGGTATTGCGACAAATGTCGTTTTGGATATTTTGCACGTTCTTGCGTGTTATACGCAATGTCATTTTATGAAATAATGGTAATTACGCTTTCAAAGGTTTATTGCGGAGAATCGTGAGAAATTATAAATCTATGGCGCGTTTAGAAGTTTTCAAAATATTTAATCGGATGAAAATTCTAACTTCGGATCCACGTTGTTTACACCTTAATTCTTCAAACTGAAGTTACTTGAAATTAAAAAATTCACGTTGTAATGAAACGTTTATCATTCATAAAATATTAACATTTGATTTATGTTATTAACGCTGTGCTGGTTGTAATAAAAGTATGTTAATTATCCTTCTATATATAACGTTCGTGTTCTACCAATTTTGAACAATTGACGTTGTTTCACAACGCAAATTTCCATCAAAGGAACGATACGTGTTGAAACTGTGATTAAGCTTAATTAATTAGCACTCTCGTTACCAATTTCGAAACTTGTGTAATAAAAAGATACGAAGCGATCGAAGGAGATAGACCGGGATATATCTTTCCACTAATTTGCACTGCATCTGCGCTTCCAGTCCGCGTGAAAAAGAAAACAAACAACGCGTCGGGACAATGCAAACAGACGGAAATCATTAACGTGATCCAACCGCATAATTCGAGGAACCATTCCAGAAAGGTGTTAGATCCACTAACCGTGTCAAGATCCGAGATACCCCCCGAATTTAATACTCACGTACCAGCCATAGGTGCGTGCTTGATCGAAATCTTGCCGTTTTTATCTTACATCGAGAGAAAACAGCAGGATCTGCGTCGACTATCATCGGCACTACAAAGCCAACCGATCTGGCAGAAGGTTCGCGGCACTCACGGATATATGGTTGATGCAAACAGAGCAATACGCGCGAGGAGATCTCGTATTTGGTAGAGAGAAAAAAGAGAAAAATTCCCCTCCGTGCGTATTTTCGTGCGCTTAACTCGAAGTCAATCTCCCGGGCGATGTCGGGAGAAAAAGGAACAGAACCAACCGGCAGAATCGGTTTTACGAGCGCGCGATAAATTATGATCTGTCAAAACAGGACTACCGAGCATTCGGCACGTCGGACTGTTTCCAGCCTGGTACCAGCTTCGTCGATGCAGGTGCAATAGACGCGATCCGGCCGTTGCATTTTTTTAATTTCGCCTTTCGCCGAAAGCGTCGATCGTCTCCCATTCGCTGCTGCCATTTCGAAATCACCCTCGATCGCGTTGTTCTACGAAGCTCGATAACGAAGCGCGATAGCTACTAAAATTTAATTACCGACCTGTTTCATTGACAAGCTGGCGAACGAATGTTTCATACGGTACCTTTGTTGAAATAGCTCTCTGCGTTTGTGGGTGTGAAAATTCGTGTAGACGACCAAGTGACGAGTAGACAGTGAGAAACGGTTCGAAGAAGTCAGTAGAACAAGACGCGCACGTGTCTGACTCAACGCAAAGTAGAACTCGAGATTTCAAAATTTTGGTCTGGTTAAAAGTTTCTGCTCAAAAATGAATCAACTGTTAACTGAATCTATTATCTGCTCATTATTACCTGTTGTATGAGCGAAAAATCGGAACTTCTGCTGCTTTGGTGCGTATGAAATGAATCTTTTCCTGCATGTGATTTTTCTTTTTCTCTCAAACGTTGCACATCTAATAACAAGAACAACTCCTTTATGATCTTTAGGATTTCCAAAAAAGATTTATCAAAATTGTTAGGCTCGGAAATTCAAAAACTGTCGGAAGCTGCTGGAATTCTTTCTGGAAAATAATTTATGTGGAGTTAAATAGAATTTTCCTAATGCAGAATACAACAGAGGATGTCTTCAACCTTCCTCATTTACTAAATCTACATTTTCTGAAAACTGTCAACATAATTTTGTGATATAATCTCGCGATAAATTCCTAACAAATCTACATTTTCAGCAAACTGTCAACATAATTTTGTGATATAATCTCGCGATAAATTCCTAGTACTTCTCTATCGTAAATTTTAATGCATCTAATATTTCTCATACTTCTCTCGTAAATCTTCCAAAGTGTAATTCACGTAAAATTTCTTCCTTTTTAACGTGGTTGATAACTGATTGCCGCGAGAACAAAATTTATCATTGACTCCTCAAACGCATCAAAAAAAAATCACCAATTTAATACGCATCGTTCTCCCGAATTATGGCGTGAAGCTTCGTGAAAGCGTAATGACGCGGCGCGGATTGATCCGAAGATTCCGTACCCGCGGATCCTTCGATAGACGATCGACTTAACGAACCAGCATCTCCGAAAAGCATGTCCGCTCGAGAAGATTCCACGATTCTCCTCGGTGTTTACGGTACCGAGGCCGACTGAAACGCGGAATCCCGTCAATAATTACAGTTCATCGCGCTGTTGCACCGTGATTCATAATCGGTATTCAATTAACGTGGCCGCTTGATTATAGGCCAGCGGTTATCTAAATCCGAGCCGCGCTTCTAGCGGTCGGAGCTGCGCGTTGAGAGATTTTCGACTCTCCGATCTCACTCGTAAACAGCCGAGCGTGCTTATTTGCGGCGTTCCTCCGCGAGGAATTTGTCGAAGACGTTTAACGAATTAATTGATGATTTGTGCCCTGGCACGACCGCGATACTCTCCTCGCCATCGTTGCGACGACGAGGACGCTTTTGGACGAGGGCCTAATTTCGCTCTACACAGACTCGCAGATTAATTGTGATTTTTCAGTTAACAGGGAAATTGATGAGAAATTAGTTTATTAGAGAGTGTGATCGCTTTGTGGTTAACAATTTTATTTGAATTTTAACTCGAAGGACTTTATTTACTGTTGTTGTACCAAGAACGCGGTTTCGTTTTCGTTCTTTTTAAGTTTGTCACAGATTAATATTTGTAGTAATAAATCTTTGCTCTTCTGAATGCGAAAGACTTCTTTCTCCTTCGTTGAACGTGATACATTATTCGAGTAATTCTGTAATTATTAATGCTAGAGCTAGTGGAGTAGCCGAGATGATCAATCCTTTAGAAATTTAAACAATTTCCCCCCAAAACGTATAAATGAAAACTGAATATGTAACAAATTCCTCTCTGTTCTTTGCTCTTTGATTTCTCTGACACGAATTTTGTGCTCGTTGATAATTGTACCAACACTGTAACTGCGTCGTGTGATTCTCAGCCAACGACGCCACTGCTTGTTACTACGAAATTTCAATAGTCAGTGACCGTCGAAAATATGACGAATACGTTTATATTCGTCTATTTTACTCTTTTATTCGATACTTCTGTCTTCTCGCTTCTTCACACGTTCGCAGTTACCGATCGTTCCTTTACACACGACAGAATCAGAATCAGAACCAGAACTTGCCGGTCACTGATAAAAATCACCATTGAAAATACCCCGTCATTATGGTGTTAATAATACGAGCAATTATCCGATTTAATCGTAGTACTGTTCGTTTCCTGCCAGGCCAATGACAACCGAGAGAGAGAGAGAGAGAGAGAGAGAGAGAGAGAGAGAGAGAGAGAGAGAAAAGAAGGACGAATTGCAATGCCTATGCGGTTACAGTTGCTGACGATTGGAAACAGCGCCGAGGCATCTAGATCCCATCGACGGTTCTAATCACCATGCACTGATTCCTCGTTTAATTCGCAGGTGACACGTAGTAGGCGTTACACGAGTCAACAACAGCTACCAGTTTCCAACCAGCCGACCAGGTTGGTTATCCTGGTCATGGTTAATCGTTAATTAGAGCGACGTATTTTACAGCGTTGCCTCGGTTTTGGCTCGACTTTCGCCTTGCGTTGTTCGATTTCTGTCGAAGATTGGCAGATCGAACGGCCGCCGGATGTCGATCGACAGAATATCCTGCCTGTTGAATCAGTCCTCGATTATTCGTGAAAATCGCGGTTGACTCGTTGCACGCCGCTCGTGTCGAACGTTGATTTGGTTATCGCTGAAAATATGTGTATAGATGTATTGGTCTGTAGATACATTGGTCTTCTTTGGTTAATTAATTTAATAACGGTAATAGTTTGTAGTAGTGTATGATCAACTTAGACGAGGATTGTTAGATTCGAAGATTAATTTTCATGGAGCTTTTAATTTATTTGACGATCTAGAGTCGTGAGACCCATACTCCGCAGGCGGGCAGTTTCATTTTCTAGGAAGATTCGTCTTACCGAAAGGTCCAGAAGCAACTGTTTCGACTAGGAAATGAAGACGACTTTGTTGCCACAAAATTTTATTAATATGCAAACATTTGAATCGATACAAAACAAATTACAGGCAACGCCACTCCTACTCGAGGTCTACGCCACGCCCCCTCGCGAATCACGTGACTCAAATCGACCAATCGCTAATTTTCGTTGCATCGGCGTTGCACCTGAAGAGGCCCGATTTTCTGCGTTACTCCCGCTAAAATCACTTTCAGTGACAAAATAAATGCGTAAATCCTGATGCAAGTATAAAATACACTATCCGACACTGTTCAAACAAATATAGATTTTATTAGGACGAGTTTGAAAAATGTTCCACCCCTTAAATTTAATCCGTTTCTTAAAACAAATTGAAATACGAATAAGTGTCGCTCTCGGAAAATTCTCGAAATTCCTACGTCCGAGTGAATATTGATACGTAGAGTATCCATTAAATTCGCTTTGATTCACTCAAACATTGGAACGATCTCGGGGCGTGAAATACCGATCGGTCACCGATCGACGAGGAGTTGGAAGTTAAATCACCACCGTCGACAGATCGGTTATTAGCTAAATATTTTCTCCGCGCCGAGGTATTACGCGATTACGTTTACGTAATATAACCATACTCGGCGCGATCATTTTCTTACGAGAATACGTGCAAACATCGTTTCACCGGCATCGAGGTATTAACGCCTGCACGCGGTATACGTATCGGCGATAACTCGCGAGGAACGACGATATTTTTTTCGAGCGTGTGCGCCGCCATCGAAGTTTCCGCGGCGGTCCAATATTGGCTGACAAGCCAATATCTGTTCTTTCACCTCTGTTCTGCAGATAGCTCCGTTAAATTGCAAATTAGTACACGTTCACACCTACTCGTGTCGTTTTGTTACAAGGTTCCTCGCGAAATTGATCCGTGCAATTTGTCGTCGATTTTAGTGCCACGATAGGCGATATTATCTGCCCGTCGCGCATAAAGGCGGCCCAAGCCCTGCGCTGGCGCGTCGTATCATTGCATTTTAGGGTTGCGAAAGCGCGCGGATTTAGAGGCGATTCCGGACGCTGCGTAGTCGGAGGTTGTGAAAAATTGAGGTTAATAATATAATTTATAGCCTGCGAAAGGTGATTCGAAAGTTGCGCGTAACCGTGCTTAAAATTGATTTATGCCACGTACGATGTACCATAAATGGAGAAGAACATGATTGTAGGTGTTTGCTCACATTTCTCTTTACACGAATGTCATAAAAATAGTCGAATGTTTGCCGATACTATCGAGATATACGAATTTTCGTGAAGAAAAAAGGAAATTAAATTTATTTTAAAAAAGAAAGTTACATTTTATGTAGATTGGCGTTACTCGATTGAAAGAAAGTTGAGACTTCAC
>KQ435867.1:525283-542264 GCA_001276565.1 Melipona quadrifasciata
TGATGTATGTAAATGAAATTTTATTTATTGAATAAAAATGAAATTTCGCCGGCCACAGACGAATGCAGTTATTTTCAGTTATTTGAGAGAGCCTCAGCTGCGCGCGTGCGATAATTAGGCCGCGATCTGCCGGTTGGGCGATAAATTTCGCGCGCCGTGTAAATAATAAAAAGAAAGAGAAAGAGTAACAGAAACCAGCCGGTGTCTATGCGTATCCGCGTTGATCCGCGAGCGAACTTTATTGAGTATCGCTACGGAGCTTTTGCACCGGTCATAAATTGCTGGAAAAAACGATCATGCGTCGAGAGTTATCTGCGTGAAATGCACCTAGCAAATAGCGTAGTGAACTCAAGTACCAGGAGAGGAACAGGGGCGAGGGAGAAAGAGAGAATGAGAGAAAGAGGGAGCGAGAGAGAAGGGCGGGGGAGCTGTGTGTAGAATATCAGATAAGTCGGAATGAATTGCCCGGCGCAAAGTCACCGATTGTCAGAGATCTCATTGCCGATTGCAGCGAGCTAGCTTTCAGTGTTCGAGCTCGCACATTTGATACCGTGCCGGCACGCAACGTTTTACGAGATTACCGTACGTCACATTCGACCCGCGGACGTTACGTTTCTGAAATAGATCAACAATGAACGCCTGTACATGGCCGCTGGTTTATGGCACATTGCTGGATAAGATGCGACAATTTTGCGCCGTCGTGTCACTCGATAGAAAGAAATTGTAATGGACGGTCTTTTGAATCGGCGTGATCACCGAGAGAAAATATTGGTATTAATTAAATAGTGGGGTTGTGTTTTTATTTGTTAAACAATTTGAAGACAAGACGCAGTGCTTCCACTTTTTGAAACAAAGATACCTGTCGCGCTGGAAATATGTAGCACATGTGATTTTCAGAGAGAGAGAAAGAGATAATATTGATGATTGCGACTTGGAATACTTAAACTCTTAAACTTCCTTCTTGTGTCAGAATATCAAGAAGAAAAGTCTTATCATTTTTGTTTAGCCAAGTTTTGTTTTTGTTATAAAAATAATTCTCTCTTATATAATTTCTTGTATAAATATTGATAGACTATCACTATTAATAATTCTTATTGCGTCGTATGTAAAAAGTTAATAACGATAAAATAAGTACACAAAATTATATCCTTTTTGGTAATAAAATTATATCTAGCATACGTTATACATAGTTGAAGGTTTAATAATTTACTGTTATATGCATTTCATAGCCTCAAATGCCAAACAAAAGAAACACCTTTCGATCAAGAAAAGAAACACACGTGCGTCTGTTCAAGTTAGATTTTAAATCTTCCTTTCAAAAATTCATTTTAACCAATATACATTCCTGCATCTGGTAATTCAATTCCTACGTGGTTCTACTGTGATCTTACGTCCGGAAGCTTCGATTATCTCTAGCTAACATCGGTACTTGTAATGACGCCGATTAACGAGACCAAGTGGCACCAGCCTTGCAACAGACTTCTTGTAAATGTTACTAGCGCGGCAATTACCACGTATCGTTGCTCGTAATTACAACCTACCGGCACAATCGGCCCAGTAACTTTTACAAAACTGTTTCCTTTCGTTTAACAAGATATGCCTGCGGAATATTCTTTGAAGCAACAGCACGAGAGAAAAGGGTAGAGCTGCTCGATGCGCGAGGCTGTATATCGAAAGATAAGTCGACAGTTTTTTAAATAAAGTTTTGTCTGCATCGTTGACAGCAACATGTTGCTGTTCGGTTTTTATTTCGGATAATAAGAAACGAATAACGGAGCAGACGCATTTTTTACATCGAAGAGTTTTTTTTATTGGCAATGACTTTAAATTGTTGGAAAATTATTGGAAGTAACTCTAATTCTCTGTGCCAATACAATTATGAGGAATTTTGTTCCTTAATCTTAATATACTTCTCGTGATACGTACGTCCAAAATTTTTCTTTGTTGAAAATAGTAATCAATCCTAATTCTTTTAGTCACCAAATGTAATTTTTCTCGAATGAATGCAATCTTGAAATATTCGGTTTTGTAACCTCTAGACAACTAAATAATTTTTTTTATCGTCCTTTCTTCTAATCTCTTCCAAATCCCCTAAAACTTTCATTTGAAATTTTTGTTCAACAAGTACTTTTTAATTCTGAATACATTCTCAATCACTGTACGTTCACTGAAATTTTTGTTCTTCAAGTACTTTTTAATTCTGAATACATTCTCAATCACTGTACGTTCAATATACCAATTCATAAATTTGTCAAATACTGAATTTACCAAAAAACTGCACGACTTGTACCCCAGTACGATTCGCCCAGAAGCAATTTCTGGCTAGGAAATGAAGACGACTTTTTTGCCATAAAATTTTATCGATACGCAAACATTTGAATCGATACAAAGCAAATTACAGGCAACGCCACTCCTACTCGAGGTCTATCCCACGCCTCCTCGCGGACCCAAATCAACCAATCGCTAATTTTCGTTGCATCAGCCTTGCACCTGAAGAGGCCCGATTTTCTAAGTTACCCCCACTAAAATCACTTTCAGTGATAAAATAGAAATCCAATGCGAGAAAAAACTTTGCATTTTCAACCTACTTTTCTGCGCAAAATCTAAATTCGTTCCTTTCCGAACTATTCTACCAACTCCATTTACTTCGGATTATTAGATATTCGATTAGACTATTAACTACTCTACCAATTTAGATACGATAGAACTCGATTTATTTGGATCGATATTCGATTCTACGAACTCTCGATGGTTGAATCCATCATATTTGAACCTGAACTCTTATTAGATAAATGGAAAATGATTAGCCGAGAGAAGAATCAGCAAACTCAACGTCATTACATATTGAAACTCTGATTATATAGAACAAAAGTGACTTTTACAAACACACGTTTTCTTCATTTTTTATTATTTTATTTGGAAATGTAATTAATGGACTTTTTTTAGTATTATGCGTGAAAAACAACATCTCTTAAATGACCACCGTTTATGACTTTCTCCTTTTTATTTTACCCTCTCAAACTCCTGAGCTTTTCAGTTGCCACCCTATATACAAGCTATTTGTCCCCTCTCAAGACAACTTCATATAAATGGAGTTCCACACGGTGGTATGAATTTCGCGTCTCTCAAGTACGAAACAGCGAGACGTTCCCAGCGTGGAAAACGGCACGCAAGGAGACAACAATGCCACCGGTAAAGGATATTTCGTTCGGTGAAACGCGAACAATGCAACGATCGCCGCGGCGGCGACGCTCGCTATCAGATAAGGGGCAAGAACTTTATTACTCCGCGTTATGAATCGGCCCTCCCGCGAAAAATAAACAATAGACACGCGTGTACGCTCGCGAAAGGTTATCGCCGGTGTACGAACACAATACGAGACATCAGATAAGATCCACGACGCTGCGCACAGGCGCATGATCCCTGATTATCATACATCTCGCCGCAGATTTGCCATCTTCATCGGGAATCAGTCTACGAATTCCTCTCTCGCGACGTTCCACCGACGAAAAGTGCGTATTCTGTTCGTCGTTCGGAGGATACTTTTCGTGCATGTTAATCGAATCGAATTTTTTCGATTCGCACATTTGTCTGCTGTGAGGTAGTTTCATATTTGCGGTTAGAAAATTTGTCGTTCTTAATTTTTATATTCGTCGCCCAATTGATCACCGTGCAATATTCTGAATAATTTCGAAGTGACGTTGCGTTCGATAATTTTTTAATTCCTGTCAGATTTTCTAAATAGGAGAGAAAAGAAATTGTGATACTGATGGAAAAAAGAGCGTGTTCGAATGAATTTAATATCAATTCTCACGCAAGTTGCGCGACACAGAAATGTCATTCGCGAGCCTCAGTTAATTTATTTACTTTTTATCATCCGATATTAAATTCTTTCTTTTTTTCACGTTAATAAAAATCCGGAAATTCGAAAATTCAATTTCAATTTGAACAAAAAGTCCAGAATCGGCGGGCACCGACGCAGTAATCCAACTAGGATACTAAATTTCCGCGTAATCAACAGGCTAGAAGAAAATTGAATTCAACGTGTCCGCGTGCACAAAACGTTCAATCGTCTATGAATAAATCAAGCGAGTTCGATTAAATCGAAATAATTTCCGAACTGCGCATACACCGTTCGATTAACTCGAAATGAAACGAATGAAATGAATAATGAACGCGTGAAACGTCCGATGCATCTTCTGGCCATGCGAGGTTACTATCGTTACGAGACTACAGTAATAAAAGTTCTCGTTACGTAATCGAGGTCCGTGATATTTCATCATTCGACTTGATACGTCGAAGATACAGCAATATGTCCTTTTGCATTTGTTGCGATCTTTTACGAACAAAACCAACCGATCCATCATCCAGCGCTATTTATCGAACGTGGTGAACTTTGATTCGGGGAAAATACGTCGTCCCGATGCAAATAAATTAATCAATATCATTTGTGACTAGTAAAAATGCGAATGGATTCTCACATACAATAAATTCACGACGAATCCTAAACGCATTTAAATTTCCTTTCAAGATTTCGAGCTTCGAAACTTTCAAGCTTCCAAACCGAGATTTGGAGATTTCCGAGTCCCCGAGCTTTTAAACGTTCAAATGTTGCAAATTTAAAAATTTCCGAACGTTCAAATCCCCGAATTCTTGGAATTTCGAAATTTTCAAAGCTCGAGCCTTTCAATTTGCAAATTAAATTCCCAACCTTCCCGGAACTCGAGCGTCCAAAATGTTGAACTTTCAAAGTTCCAAAGTGTCATGTTGACACATCGACTTTCGACCCAGTTGTTAATTTCTAAAAAAATAGCAGCGCAACACGCTCTGCAACGTTTGCGTCGAGCGATCCGAATCCGAGATTCCGACTGTGGCGGAAGGCTTCCGCGTTTCCCGCCTTTCGTTCGAACCCGATCGATCGTCCGCCATTTTCGATAACCGTGAGAGATCCGCCGGCAAAGGCGCCATTTCCTCTCCCGTCCAATTACGGGCCTTCCAACGAACAATCGTGCGAAACGAATGCATACACTGAAAACACAGCGGCGTTTGCGCCACGGTGACATTAAGAAGATACATACGTGCCGGCGGAGAGAGTCAACGCGATCGGATCGCATTATGCATCGAATCAATTATATTTTCTGCCTTTCTCGCTTCTACGCCTCCTCTGCCAGCGAAAATGCCGCGAAAAGTCGTAACGAATCGGACGCGTGACCCGCCAGCGATCCATCTATCACTCTCAGCGATGATCACGGAGTTATGCGAAGGACGTCGATTTGCTGTCAGACAGACCGTTCCTGCAGTAATACGTGTGTTCTCTGTTATTCTATCTCGTTTGGTCATCGAGATCTAACCGGATTCGAGCCACGAGAATGTGCTTTCGCAATCCAGCAACAATCGTGCATTGTTTAAAAAAAAAAATCACGCACAAGCGTAAAACTTTTCTGCGATCGTCGCGTGGTTTTTGCGGTTATGGAGGTCTTCGTCTGCTCTGAGGAATTAGGAGAGGATGATCGAACAATGCGAATGTAACTGAAGAATTTATTTTCATTTCCTCTTGGATTGACAGAGAGTTGAACGTATATAGAAACAGGTTCATTCTGCAACATTTCTCTAAAATGGTAATTGCTGGGAATTGAGCTTGGCCCTGCAAAGCACTAATAAGAAAATAAGTACTGCTTCAATTGTGACGATCACGACAAAGCTCCTTCCTCGAACGCGGGGTGAAAGGAGAGAAAGCTCGATCAGCTCGCGATCGTGGTTTTTCTCGCATTCGAAGTAAAAATCTTTGAACAGATATCGTGAAAGATAACCGTTGAAAGTCAACGGTAGTTGCCGTACGAGTGATTCCTTACTTTCATTAACCTTTCAGCCACCGATTTTTCTCGCGCTTTCCCCTGACCCTAGAGACCCACTCGCTGCAACACGTATTCCCACGAACAGTCTCACGTATTAACTCGTCGTTTAAGACGTGAACTTTGATTTTTTAGGCCTCTGGTAAATTTAAACGATAGAAAAATTGTTGCACAACGTGTTTAACTGTTAAATCGAACATCCAACGTCCAAACAAGGACGCGATATTTAAAAGCCAGCGTCAATGAGCTGGACATTTGTTAATCGTGCTCGTTGTTACTGTGGTCATTCGTCTCATAGAAGTACCAAAAGTAGCAAGATCTCAAGTACTAAAGTATCTTTAAAATTACGAATCGACGAATCTTGGAATATTCCAAGATAGTGTCAGATTAAATTTAAATATTGAAAAATCATCGAGACTCGAGGATCGAGGTGCTCGAAAAACAGATGACCAGCGTTGATTAAATTTATACGTACTTGCGAATTTTATCATTGTCGAACGAGCAAATTTTGACTAAAAATGATTGGTGTAAAATAAAGTGGCTAACGACTGGACCGGGCTGTGGAAGGTCAACGCGCGGGACTCGGGTTCGGGCGACAATTTCTGTCTTCGACGGAGTAAGGAAAGCAAGAGGGAAACGGAAGAGCCTTGGGCGGAATCCTCTCGCAGCGGCGTGTCCCGTGATACCCTAGCGTTTGATTTATGTCGCGTGTTTATGCGAGCGTTCGCGTAGCCCCGAACGACAGGATAAAGGGACGAGGAAAAGGGATACCTCTGCTGCCTACTCTGCCATTGTCCGATGATTTACGCCCGTCCTATTATCGTGCGAAGATTTCTGGCAACGTTGTCTCCTTTGCTCGTCCAGTAGAGAAGACCAACGAGAAACCAAACACCAAAACGACGACCAACGCGAAGAGGAGGAGGAAGAAGACGAGAAGAAGAAGAAGAAGAAGAAGAAGAAGGAGTAGGAGAGCGGCGAGGGCCTACGGTGAAATCGCCGCGAGAAAGCACGCCGCTACGGGGCCGACTTGTTGAGTGATTATGACTTTAAATGGACTCTAAAGAGGTCCTAATGGCGTAATTATACGGAGCAGCCTTCATGGAAATTACGTTTAAATGCGTCCGCGGAACGCCTTCTGGTTTTCACAACGTTTTCACTTGGCTCGCAGCTGGCCCCTTTGACTCCCCGCGTTCTCCGCGATTCTCCGCTTCTGCCTCTCATCCTTCGTTCTTTCGTTCGGTACTCTGGATCCTGTTTTGACGCAGGCACCGAGATTTGATCGAGAGTCGAGTCGGAACGTCGAATGAGCGAGTTGGACATTTCCTTTCTGTCTTCGACTCTCCGCTTTGAAATTGGACAAGAGGTTCTGCAAGCTTTCTACTCGTGCTTCTATATTTGTGTAATTTTCTCGAGTAGTTTGACGTGGCTGGGTTTGAAGATTGGAATTTTGCGGCAGGAGGTTATGCAAAATGTTTGAAGAATGGAGTTTAGGGTCGTAGGGGCGCGTAATGTTCGACGAATGGGGGGGCCAAAAATGGCGATTTCTCACTCTGACAGTGTTGATTTGTGGAGATTGAAGAGTATTATGCAGTTTTATGCCCCGCAACTTTTTCTCGATGCGCCGTATGCTCGGCCGTGAGTGTTTTCCATTTATTTATGTCGCCCTTCACGCGACGGACAATCTGTTTTTATTATTGAATGTTACGGCTCACGAGCGTGTAACGTTAAGTCACGAAAGTAACATTTGTTAAGAACGCTCTAAGATGGGACTTAGACAGGCAGCGTCGAAAAAAAAAAGAAATTTATCAAATGTACATTTTTCTCCGTCCATCGAACACGAATGTCTATTATGCAAAATTCTTCTCTTCTCGAACACAACATTGGAATTGAAAAAGTGTCTCCAAACGAAATCAAAGCGTCGAAGATCTCCGAAACTTTAAAAATTTCTTACACCATCGTCGAGTCGATTTTTTCCCCTTGGAAACGACGCTTTGCGAAATTCCAAGATCGATGAAAGAAGAACGCGAGAAAAATGCAGCTAGAGAAGAGAAGACCCAAGGACGACAGCTCATCGAGAGGATACGCTCGCTCGACGAAACGGATTACCGATGGGCGTCCCGGGGGCGCGGCGGGAAACAAAGAAACGGTTCGGAGAGTAACGCGATCCCTTTCGTTTCGGCCTTAATGGAAAAAGGTGCAAATTAAAATCCGCAAAATGAAAATGGCCGACGGACGGGACGGCCGAGGGAGAGGTGGGAAAAGCGCGTGGCCAGCGTCGAGTCGAGTCGAGTCGCGGGGATCGATAGATAAAACGAGTGGAAAAGCGCGGACGAGACCGAACCCCGGTACTACCGAATTATTCGAAGAGGAATAGGCACGGTGGATAGACGGAGAAGGTCGATAAAGAGCGGCAGAGTAAACTGAACGAGGAGAGTGAAAGAGTGAGAAAGAGAGAGAGAGAGAGAGGCGCTCTCGAAGGGATGCAAGAGCGAGGCTGTTCGTTAATTGGTGGCGCTAATTAGCGGCGAGGCGTCGTCGTCTCGAAAGCCCATTCTCGTACACCTGTACGTTTATACGGCCCAACGAACGAACGAAATTTCCCCGTGTACACGTGTTAATTTGCACCGACGTGCCCCCGGTGTAACACGAGAGAGAGAGAGAGAAAGAGAGAGAGAGGCCAGGTATTACCGCATTCGTAAACGAGCATTCGAAAACGTTGTTCCAACCGGAGCTATGGATCCGCGGGTAATTAGTCATTCGAACGTTTCTCGACCGGTCGTCTTTCGCTCTGCCTCTCTCCCGCCACGCGATGAGACGACCGGCCGCGAGTAATTAGCTTTGCGCGGCCCAACGGGTGAAAAGAAAGGAAAAGGGAGCAAAGGGGGGCAGGAACGAATGGAAGTGGAACGGCGGGAGGGGTTGGAGGGGAGAAAGGAAGGACAAGGAGGACCTGGCCCCGCGCGACACCGCGCTCGCGAATGTTCCGCGACGTTCGCTTTATCGTCGGCCCATCGTCATCCGTGATTAATTAGTATTAATTAATTAACGGCGCAGTCCGCTTCGCATGCGAATGCCTCGCGCCGGTGTCTTCTTCCCCGTGGTTGGTTCAGTTATTTAAAAACGCCGATGGAACGAAACGCTTTGGGAAACAAATCTCTCTGTCGCCATTCGCTCGTTCCTCTTTCTCTCTCTCTCTTTCTCTCTCGCTTTCTTCCGCGCATTATCAATGATTTCGTCGATTAATCGTCTTAACGCGTGGGATTGTTAAATAAACGAAACGCAAAGATAGAAAATTTCTGCGAAAAGCTGCCGAATTCTTTTTCAATTTCGTCGAAGGATTTAAATTTACCGGAAAACATTTCTGACGGTGGAATGATATATAAATATGTATGAACGGTCGATATCGATGTCGATGTTGATGGCGCGATCCTGATCGTATACGCGAAATGAAAAATGATTTTTTTGTCGCACGTTTCAAGCTGCATCGTCGTATGGGAATAGTCGCATGTCTGTAATTCGACGTTCAAATTAACGACAGATGCTGTTTGGCGAGTGACGAAGGTATGACAAACTAGTTCTGATTTGATGAGTCCAAACGAGAGAGTCCCGTATCTATTTGCGGAAATCATGTTTAACCAGTGGTTTAATTGACAGTGTCTTCATACGTTGAAAGGTACGTCGTCCCGTACCTGTTTTAAACGTGCTCTTAACGATGTATAAATACACGTTTCTGTATATTCGCGTCTCAAACGTATTCAAAATGTATCAAAATCTGGGATGAAAATTTAATTAATAAGTCTTCTACAATTTTTTTACAAAAGGAATATTTATACAAAATCAACGTACAATGTGACACGATATACTTACATCAGATCGTATAATCTATCGGAGATATATCAGAGATCAGCAGATCCTAAAGAAGAAAAGACACCCTTTCCACTTTTTAAAAAGAGAAACCTATTTTCATTATTGACAGGTACACAATTTTAATCGCGAATGATGAATTTGCTATCTACCTGTACGAAACCGATTTTCTCACGTCTTCACCCTATTTCCCTGTCAGAGCACGTTGGCATTGGTCCACGAGAAGTATTGTGTTGCGACAGTACTGTATCACACGACCAACACAAGGTGCGTTGAAAAATGACAAACGAAGAATTGGGTACGATCGATGTTGTACAACGAGACGGCTCAACTTGCGCAGCGTACGTGCGATGATTAAAATATTCCATGGAGACAATGGATCTGTGTGTGAGCGCGAGAACGAGAGGAAAGCACGTGACGAGTGAAAGAAGACAACCGCGGCAAGGTACGACTGCGACTGGTTCTCGAAACGGCGTGGCAAGGCGGACAAAGCGGCCTTTTCCGCTCGGCGAGATACGAGCGTGCAGCGGCGTGTGTCGGCCAGGTATTGGCCAATTGCGCGGCTGGGTCGCGCACAGAGGGACGTTTGATTTAACGGAAGTCGATTAGTAGCGACCAGATGAATCACGTTCGGCCGGGCAGAAACAACACGTGTTGCCTGAAAGCAAACGTATGTTGGCCGAGCGATCGCCGAGGGTTTTCTTCCTCCGGTCGCCAGCGCGCGGCCCGAAGAAGGAGGGAAAACGAAGGAAAAGAAAAGCAACCGAGAGGCACCGGGCGCGCTCGACAATCGGTTTGCCGGGGAACCAACTGAGTCATCGTCGCTCACGAACTCCGCTCGGTTTAATATATTTATCACGATGTCGAGCAAAGGTCGACTCGCCGACAAAGTATGCAATCGCCGATCGTCGAATCCCCGGCAATTTCGCTTTCCGAGGCATTTCCCTCGTCTGTCGAATTCGAAGGATGTACGTACGTGTCGGACGGTATCTCTCGATCTCTTGAATGATTTTTATTGCGTGGCGATAGATCACGCGCTAGTTCGATTCACTGTGTTTTATTGCCACGTGTTTACTGTAATTTTAACAGATTGTGGGAAACACTCTTCCTGCTGTGCTAATTTAGGAAATTTCACGGGAAATAGGAAAAATTCGTGGTAAAGTAAATTCGTCTGACAATGAGTGTAAACGCAAAATGAATTTTCCCAACGGCAAGTGCAAATAATTAATTTTTAAAGTAATAATTTTTCCAAGTGTAAAATTAATTTCTTTATATTCGAATTTTTTCCCATTGATATCATTTACTAAAATGTGCACAGACAACGGAAATCATTTTCGACAACCGTCGATAACGTGAAAATAAAGTAAAAAATAAGTTTGGCAATTGGTCACCATCTTCGGATCTACTCAGAATTCGCAAATTCATTTCCGTTCGAGCGCCAGAGAAAAGTGAAAGTTGACCGAGATTGAATTTGTCAGGTCACAATTGCGTCAACTCCGAGATCGATGATTGCAACTGTGGATGAAATGATCAAACTTGTCAGATTGTATTCAACGAATTTTATTTTTGTCAAATTGAATTTTATTGAATTATTTGTATGCTAAAGTTTCTGCTTCGATAATTTACTCGTGAAATATGGATTCCTTTCTATTACATAAAGAATAGTTATGAGAAAATTGGAAACTCTATTTCAAGTTTGAAGCATTAAATCTCTTCGTCGCAACCTTTTCGAAACGACGCTTACCCTCGATTGTTAGTTTCCATGTTCAGAAGTGAAACGAATTATTGCGGTGGAAATCGATGAGATGGGAAATCTGTTTCACTTAGAAACTTGTTAGCAGCAGATCCGTCACTACGGCCGTCTATCGGATACGAATCCTAGACACGGAAACATTTATTAGGAAAGGCGATCTATTCGAATGGATCGGCGGTTAGCCGTGGAACTCGCAGGAAACAGCGATTTCGTAATAACGATGGAAACCCTCTAATGGCAACAGCCAGCCGCAGAATTAGCGATAATATGCAGATGGTCTAGCACTCGGATTAGTAGAATAGTCACGCGTCGAACAGAAGGTATACACCAGCTTGCAGTCCTAATTCGTACGTCTGTGTTTCGTCCACGAGTCTTCCGTGCTATTTGAAATATGCATGGGAACTGAGATTTTTCAATTGAATCTGGACGTAAAAATCCATAACTTGCTCTAAATATTTCCGAGCCGGAAGATTTTATGAGAAAGAAACTTTATTCGTTGATCGTTGATTTCTGGAATTTTTGCGAAGATATACTAACGTCGTTTTTTTTAATTAAACGCTAATCTCTTATTGATAATTGTACTCGCTAATTATAACATGACACTAAGAATGTTCATCAGTGATGTTCAACTGCAAGGAATGGGGAAAAGTTTTTAATACGATAAAGAACATAAGCTTTAATATATTTCGAATTTTTATAAAAAATACATTCTTACGAATCTAGAAAATTTCTATGAAGAATTACAAATTGGACACTTTGACCACATTGGTAGTTCTAGCGTTAAAAAATTTGTAGAATATCGAAAAGTAAATGCTATTTAATTTGAAATGATTTCAATCACCCCGTTTACGTCCTACGTGAAATTTTCTTAGAAAATCTAAAACAAAATGTCCATTCCTTTCTATCAATTTCAATCTAAACTCCCGAAATGAAGCAAACCAACGAAACAATCCTACCTACACAGTGGACGTTACGAAACTAAAAACATCGAGAAACTCGTTATTAACCGCGTTGTTAAACGTGGAACCGTTAATCGAACGTCGATATCACGGAGACCAGGTGACAAGGTTCTCGGAAAGCTGCCACGTGGCGGTCGATCCGCCAGAAGGCAGAAATTCTTCTCGTGGCTTTTTTCCCCCCCTTGCTCTCCCCTCGCTCCCTGGCAACACTCGCCGATACACCGAGAGAACTCGGGTATTATTAAATATGCTGTAACGACTCGGTTGAATTATGAGCTACAAGCCGCGAATTGGAAGCGTGTGATCTATCGACGGTAAATAAAGAGGTATTCGATTCGAAGGAGGCTGAACAGCGATATCGCGATCGATGATCTGCTGTATTCAGGTGCCTCGGCTAACCAGAGCTCGGGGCCCGCGTGCGCTCGCCCCGTTTTCTTTTAAATATCAACCACGTAGCCTCGCCGCGCCGGTGTTCCGAGCGGATTTCTCGCCGTTGTTGCCAGCCTCGTTTGGTCCCACTGGTGTTTAGCTGCCTATTGTGATTCCGTTGCTCTCTCGCGTGTTGGCGCGCTCCGGCTTACCGGTTTACCGGACGTTTAATGAACATTAAGATAACGATTGAAAATAAAGATACCGTGGGAGCGAGTGTATCGTACGTACACACCGCGGGCAGTACGCTTGGAGTAAACGATCGCCTGGGATCACTTGTTCGCCCGGGCAACGGGGTCGTCCGTTTCGAAGATACAACTTTAGATTTTGAACCCGGGGGGAGAGGAATGGCACGAGTAATGATGTTAACGAGTCACGGTTGCGGCGTGACCCTTTTTCGCTCTCGAGAAGCTCGGCGCTTCGGGAATTCGAAGCCGACGTCTGGCGAATGAACACGTGTGCTGCAATGAAAGATTAGTGTCGTCGTTATTCACGGATTTCTTTTTTATCATTGAAAGTAATTTCAGCGGGAGTGGCCCAGAAAATCGGGCCTGTTCAGGTGCAACGCTGATGCAACGAAAATTAGCGATTGGTTGATTTGGGTCACGTGATTCGCGAGGGGGCGTGGCGTTGTCTGGTACTGAGCGATCGCGCCTGTAATTTGTTTTGTATCGATTCAAATGTTTTCATATCGATAAAATTTTATGGCAAAAATTGGTCGTCTTCGTTTCCTAATTTGAACAGTTGCTTCTAGGCTTGTCAGTGAGACGAATCGTACTGGGGTACAAGTCGTGCAGTTTTTTTTTTTTTTTCTTATTTGCCTTAACGAGCACGGCGGAGATTAATGATCATTTTTGTTCGACAATGACGTTTTCGGCTCGATAGCGTGAAATCTTTGGTTCGCTGGGTATTTACACTGCCCTGGTATCCCTTTAGATGATCTCGAAGCGATATTTTGCATGACAAAACACGCAATATTCTTGTTTCATACGTTGGTATTCTTTTGCGCGAACTGAAAGAGCTCGACAAAGAGTTCCTATTACGTTCGTGATAAAGAGTTCAGAATTTGATATTTAATTTTCTTCTTTGTTCTTGCACGAGGATGTTTCAAAAGTTCTTGGTAATATCACACACCTGGCGTTTCTGACTTGCGATTAAGCCAGAGTATAATATTTGTTATTACGCGTAATTCTTCCTCTAATCGCAAAATATATCAGCTGTCAAAGAAACGTATGAACTTTTCAAACAACCAAACACTTGCGTGCAATTAATTCATACATAGAAGTAGAAACATCCAATTTGTACGGTGCAAACAGAGTCTGCGATTTAAAGATAAAAAGATGCTAATTCGACGAGGCATCGTCGAAGCAAGTGTCACCGATGCAAACTCACCGGATCTCGACTTCAAGCGACCATTCTCATCGTCGAGTCTCTGGAATAGAATCACGCACACGCGAGAAACACGCGACGCGTGCCGAACGAGGATCGCGAACGATGAAGACGGCTTTCAAGCGGCACGCGAAGGGGCGAAACAACGCGAGCGCCGCTTGCACGCGGAATAGAGATCTTCGATTGGAAACAGAAGTCGCGATCGATGGATCTCCTTTTTCGGCTGGGCGCCTCGAGGGCAGTGCAAACACGCGTGCGTGTACGTTGCTCTTTAACCGCGGTTTCGCTTCCTTCGCTGTGCAAGCGTTACGCACGTACGTAACGTATTTGCATATTACAACGATATCGATACAGCGGCACGTTAATGCCACCGCTGGCCGTACAAAAGCGAGGGCACACCTGCGCTCGCGCCCGCGTTCGCGCGGCGGCCCTCCGGCATCCGGTGATTGTCCGCTCCCCGTCTTTCCTCGTTTCTCTCCGTGGCGAGACTCCCCTTTTTCCATCGTCTCGTTCGATTCTTCCACTGTTTCCCCTCCCGGCGATCGAGGGAGGCACGCCTGTGATCGTCACGCTCCTCTGACTCCGTCGCGATCGCGTTTTGGACCGTGTTGTGCTTTGCATTGTGCTATGGGATAGTCACTCTGCTATGCGATTCATTCTCCGTTTCGATAACGGTAGTAACACTTTATTTATTACGCGAGGTATCATTTCTCAGAAAAATCCCGAATTTCAATGTCGAAACTTCAGAAAGTCACTAAAAAACTGCACGATTTGTACTTCAGTACGATTTGTCTCACTGAAAGGCCCAGAAGTAACTGTTGCTAGGAAATGAAGACGACTTTTTTGCCACAAAATTTTATTGATATGCAAACGTTTGAATCGACACAAAACAAATTACAGACGCGATTGCTCAGTACCAGACAACGCCACGCCCCCTCGCGAATCACGTGACCCAAATCAACCAATCGCTAATTTTCGTTGCATCATCGTTGCACCTGAAGAGGATTTTCTGGGTTACCCAGAAATGAATACAATAAATGAATTACAAATACAAAGATGAAGAAACTTTGGGAAAAATTTTGTCTCATTTGACCTGTCTGTGTCGTATGAAATTTATACGGAGAAATTGAAAATTAAGATGGTTAATGTATATTTTCCTTGCTTCCACCTAAATCACTTGTACGTCTGAAAATTGTAGTCTTTAGGACGGAAGTTGACATTATTCACAATGATCAATCATATATCTTACAAAAAGAAACTGAACATTTGTTAATCAGAAAGTTTATAGGATTTTCCTATTGACTCCAGAACTTCGATATTCATTTTTTCTAACAATTATTGGTTTTTTGCATTAGAGGAACGTTAATATCAAGAGAAAAATTATAATTAATATCAATTGCGATGCGTCTGTCTTCAAGCTCGAGTTAAATTAAGAATTATAGAAAGCAATCAACGTATGATACGATTTAGTTGCCATAAGCTTATGGCGATGGATTAGATCTTCAAGATACGTAGCCAGGATACGTATCTGATACACGGCGAGTACCTGTTGCAGTAGATTAAATCCTCAGGATACGTAGGCCGGATATGTAACTTGGCAAATACGTATTAGATCTCTTTGATTCAATTTGCGAAAATATATATAGTCGGGGATCCAATTACAAAGTTAATCACGAATGTCATTTGAGTAATCGCCTTAACGTTATGTTCATTGCCACGTGTCAGACAGATGAGGGAACATATATATATATATATTATGAACGAGTGAAAAATCTTTCGATGATACAACGAGAGGCATCTTCTTCTGATAAATCAACTTAATAGGATTCAACGATCTTCATTTCCCTATGAATTAATAACTTTTATTCGCGTGGAAAACTTCAGTATTCGAGAATTTTCGTCTTATGCAATACTCTGTTGCAAAAGTCTTTGTACACGGTATAAAAGAAACATTTTTATTGAGATAAAATGCTATAAAATTTCAATTTTAATTTGTTGGGTTATATTGCCTTCTGCATTATTAAATCGTACGTGTAATCATATAAATTTATGTGAATTGATCAAAAGACTTCCAAAAAGATTTTCTCCAATTCTTTGCAGCGAATTTTCTTGTTCTTCGACGCGTTAACTAGGTCATTCCTCAATGGTAGACTTGTACAATGATAAAAGTGCAATCAATAGAGAGAAGCAGAAGATGCCTAAATACAGGAAACGTCGTGTCGAGAGAATCAATAACTCGAAACGCGAGGTAATTCGTCTTCCTCGCTCGGTAGATTAATACCTACGACGAACACCGAAGGAAGAAGGCTCTGAAATATCGGCAGTATTGAAACTTCACGACCGTCCTTGCGTTTCTCGCGGCGGCTATACATCAAGGGCCAATAAGAAAAACCATTGGGTCGGCGATTACGTGTAAAAATCGTATCGATACCGATAGCCCCCAACAACGTCGACGCTTCCTGAACATCGTTCTCAGCGGGTCGTCGATCAGGGTGGCTTCGCAGGAGCCGGAGAGAAAGCCGGGGAGGGTTGGTTAACCAGCCTCTTTCCTATTTGGTCGACGCGCAGCGGGCGACCAGCAGCCAACCAACAAAAGCCAAAATTGCGGAGCATTAGTCAAACATCGCCACACCGTAAACCAAAACCAGCCGCGCGATCTCTCTCCCCGTCGTGGCCTGCTCTGTTCCTCTGGCCTTGTCTTTTCCGTGCTCGATCCCCCTCCGACCGTCGCGGAG
>KQ435867.1:542281-562540 GCA_001276565.1 Melipona quadrifasciata
AACGATACGACGCCGGTTCGTCCGTTAGAAAACGGATCAGAATCTGACCACCTGGTGGCAGCAAGAGGCTCCGGATGAAGCCATCAATAACCGGCGATCGACCGGGGAGCCCCTTGGCTTCCATGTACGTCTTACGCGCGCATATTACCAAACGCATCTGGGCTCGCGAACCCAGTAAATTATTGCCCAAGCTGCGAGGAGATTGGACGAGAAAGGGCAAAACTGAGCGAGAAGGGTGACGAGGATTTGGTCTTCTTTTTATCTTTAATGACTGTATATGTACAGCAAATAAAGAAAGAATTGGCGAATCATAATATGGAGATACGATGTTTTTTTAAATTTGGAAAGTTTGGGTGTTACATGAGTGACGAACATATTGTAAAGTAAGTGCAATGAAATTCGTATTAAAGGGAAAACGTAAAACAGACACAAAGAAGACACTTTCCGTTGGATTCTACACGAGTTGGACGAACTGCAACGTTTTTCAACAAACGTCGAATTATACAAGTGTATAATTGTACAAATTGTCTAATTATACATGTATATTCTTTTAAGAAATTCCTTTGAAATAGAAAGATTATTGCTCTTTTCAAGTTTCAGTAAAATTGTTTGCGCTTGTTGCTTGACGTTTGAGAAAGGATTAGAGCCTCATTTTCCACTTCTGTTTGCTGGCTTATTTTTAAAAGAAATGTCTAATTTTTTTAACAAGTCGAGGATAAAAAGTTGGCTCGAAAAATTGAGCTTTGGAATTATGAAAATTTCATCTGGTTATTAAATTATTGCAATAACATATTTCACGATGAAATTCGACAGAAGGTAGAAATCCAACAATTTTCTTCGTTTCGAACAAAGTCAACTTTTGAGCGAAATAATTTGCCTTCGGAATTGCGTTGTCGTTCCCCTTTATCTTTCGCAGAGAGCGCTCGCGCGCGCGCGCGCGAGTGTAGTTCAGCTCTGAACTGCAGTCAAAAGCCCCATAAATCTTGCGGCAAACTACGTTCTGATGGACTTTGACGACTTACTCGCTGCCTTCGATCTGTTCTGTGTCATAAATTTCTGGCAATCCAGACGAACGAGTTTGCGACGAACGGCAGGAGGAAGTGTGAAGGCTTGTTTGGCTCGAGCTTGTTTGCGACTGTTGGCTGGCACGGGAATTTTCGTGGAATCGATATTACAAAGAAGCTTATCTATGACAGGAGGAAGTACTAAAAATCTTATGCCGGCCGTACGTCACGAATTATGGCTCGTGAAATGGCACAAGATTATTGTGACTCGCGAAGAGGAGCAAGCATGATATTCGGGACATTTGGAAGGGGATGTTTCATTTCAAAATTAATATATACCAATAATATAAATTTATTTAATTAATAACAATGTGAATAACAATAGTTTCAAGGAAGAATTAACTGCCAGGAAAATTCGATACCTTGTCACTTGTAGCTTCTCGAATCTGTAATTTGTCCTCGTTTTCAAATTCCCTGTTTTTTCGTATATTTCTTTAAAACAATCAATCGCACTTTGATATTTACTCAAATTTATTTTCATCAAATTTGAAAGCTGCAAACGTAAAATTCAATTTCTAATTGAGGAATATATTTTTTTTCGTTTCCCTGTCATCTACCGAACGTCCCCACAACTGACACGGAGGGAGATTTCGGAAAGTATTCCAAACGCGAGAGAAAATGATTAAGAGCCAATCGAACCAATAAATTTCTCTAAACACGTTCGACCGTGTTCGGTGAAAATTTTTTTTCGCCCCGCGAGCCGAACACGTGGCTGGTTGGTGCGCACGGCCGCGGCCCGATATTAGCCGGCCAATTTGTGCTTTACATTGTTCACGAGCGTCACGAGCGTGTAATTAAGCGTGTGTGTCGAGGCGTGGGTCGGAATATCATTAGCGGGCAGTGGGTCTCTATGAATTGGAATAAATCGAGCCGGTGTCGGGTCAAGCCAGCCGGCGTTATTATCGCGAAAAAGTGAAAGATTTATTTGAATTCCAGCGGCACGGATCCCGAGATAAGTCAGATCTATCTTCGGGTGTCAAACGTTCCGGCTTCTTTTATCCGCTGGATGTGAAACACGGTTTCGTCGCGTAGCCTATTGTCATGCTAATTACTGTTTGAACCGCCGGCGATAAATACTTTCAGCGGCGATCAGTCGTCGGAAAAATCATCGTACGCAGTAGACGAGGAACGCGTACGAGAACTGTTGTAGTACACGATTCTTCTCTTTTTTCTCTCTCTCTCTTCTTTTCTTCCACTTGTCGTCCTCTTCCTTTCTCTTTCAAGACGGCGAACGGACAGGTCTCTCCGAGTCGTAAATTATATTAAATTATGTTGGAAATGATGGCGGATAACGGTAGTTTTGAGGCGCGCAAGGACAATGTTCTTATTAATTGTGCGACGCAAGGTGTTTACGCGGACCGTTAATTTACTAGATTTACGTATCAGGTGATTAATGCATCATTCCGATTCGACTCGTACGGTGATGAGGTGTGAATGTCACGCGAATGTACAGCCACGACAGAGTAATCGCCTAAAAATCCAAGTGTATATGAAATGTATCGATCACATTGTCGTTGTATAGTAAATTATTTATTACGACAATAAATTATATATATAGTATATAGTATAATGATATACTGTGTTAATACATGTTATATATATTAATTATAAATTATATATTACAGTACACAGTATAATAATAAATTACACAAATATTAAATTAATCAAGTATGCGGCGAAAGTGCGTATTACCAAGCAAACGTATCATAAAACATTTTGTGACGTATGCCCCTGATCAGGATAATTGACATCAGGAGCCGTTTAATCCCTTTCAATGGAATCACAGGGTGCAAAAAATTTCGCGGAGGACAACTTACTTTACAGACAGGCTAATTACGGTCGGCGAAAGAAACGATCGTTTTCGATTATTACCGATCGCTCGCGAACGATCGAAAAAACAGCGTGGTTCTCGCGGCCACGTTTTTACACGCGGACCGATCGCGATTATGCAAGAACTTATGAACACGAATACGCGACGTATTCGGAGCGAAGTAAGCAATCATCCAATTAACTGTCTTTTTCCTTTCTCATTTTTTTTTCTTTTTTTTTTTTTTTTTTTTTTTTTTTTTTTTTATTTGAAATTCAGACGCGCGGAGAACGTCAGCGGTGCGTGCAGCTTGCCACTGTCGAACCAGGTTGAAATCCAGGCACGTATGTACCCGCGTCGCATTACCATACTTGTCACCGGCTCGTCGCATTATATTCGGCCGGTGCGCCGAGTTTTCCCTACTTGGCGACTTCCGGTGTTGCCGACGATCAACTCCCGACGGTCCCTTCCCTAACAGGGCTGTCGGTGGTGCTCTGCAAATTTAATTCGTGCCGATCGTGACCCCCGATAATGTCGTTCCACTTAGGGAGCGACTCGCGTTGTGTACACCGGTTCTATATACGCGCCGGGCCGACTGGTTTCGCGATCACGAAAAAACATTTTCGTCCATTTGGCGGTGATGCGTTCCTCGGATGCCTCGCCGACGGAATTATCTTGATGATAGTGCGCCGGGTTTCATGGGTTGCACGGTTGCTTTGAAGAACGCGGTTGCTCGGCGTAGGAATGCGGATGGCGAGCACATTCGCTCGCCTTTTTCGGGTATACCGGTTTCTCCAATATTCTGCCCCAAATATGGCCGAAATTGTAAAAAGGAGGCGACGATGCGTCGAACGCTCGCCTTTACTCGCCGTTTGCTGGAAATCTCGTTTACCGGTTTCGCGAATTCGTTTCCTCGTGCGACGAGAAAGAATTGAGATCGGCCAATTGTGTTTAGCCAGTTTGTTTGACGGATCGGACCGAGGAATTAGGAAGGAATGAGGATCGAATTGGGACGTAGAAATTCCCTGTTTCGCGACGTTGGAAAATTAGAGTCGTGACAGGCTACGAGAATTGTACGTCAGATCGAGTTTACTCAGTAATCAGTGATTTTTATATTAGTTGTGGTCGAACGATTGATTGATTGAACGTGCATACTTTACACGCGTGTGTAACTTTCTTCTAACCTATGATATTTCGTTCACGCACATTTGATAGAATATCACCGTTCCATTTTTTTTTTATCACTGATTTTAGCGAAGGTAACCCAGAAAATCGGGCCTCTTCAGGTGCAACGCTGATGCAACGAAAATTAGCGATTGGTTGATTTGGGTCACGTGATTCGCGAGGGGGCGTGGCCTGTAATTTGTTTTGTATCGATTCAATAAAATTTATGCGTATCAACAAAATTTTATGGCCAAAAAGTCATCTTCATTTTCTAGTCGGAACAGTTACTTCTGCGCCTTTCAGTGAGACGAATCGTTCTGGGGTACAAGTCGTGCAGTCTTTTTGAATAAATGGATTCATCTTTCTACAATTTCGAATCTCTATCTAAATTCTCACCAGCTGTAACGAGAGTGCGAAACTCGCTTAATCCTTTTTGTGAACGGAACGAGTGTAAGAGAGCGCATTGCGAGTGGTAATGATTGTTCGTAAGAAAATCGCAATCGATCGATCGTATGTTCTTGGTTAAACAGCAAGTGGTGATGTGATTCCACGAAGAGCTAATGCTGTCGAACTTTCCTGGTGTGCTTCATTTCACGCTAACGAAGCCTTTTACTCAGAACTCCTGACCTCCGGCGACGTGGTCGCCCCAACACATCCGGTAATCCGATTAACGGCTCGTTTCCGATTTTATATTCACTCTTCCACGTTCTTCTCCACGCTCTCGGTATCGAGCACTGAGATCCATTGCTGCCTTTGTAAATTCCATTGCGAAATCTTATCTCTTAAAAATGAAAACGTTTGATTGAAATTATTCCACGTGCAACGTACTCGAGTACTTGTGAACGATTTATCACTTTCTACTAATATTAGTACAGAAACTCTATTGAAATTTAATTATTCATTTTTAATCTGGCAGAATTCTCGCCATGCAATAAAACATGAAGTACGTTTTCCCTCTTTTTTTCATATATCGATCAAGTTATCCAAATACACCTACGATGGCTACCAAAAGTTTTCGTTTGGAATGAAGTAGAATAAATTTTTAACGGAGCTGGGATTTTTTATAATTTATGGAAGCGCTTACGCGACAGACTTTTAACTTTGACAACTCTTCATCTTAACAACGCAGGAAAATCTACACTTTTATATATAATAATCGCTTTAAATCTCAACTTGGGCCGCAATATAATACCTATCCCAAAAAAATTCCTAAAATTACGTCAACATCCAACACCTAGTAATCGCTCTAAATCCCAACACAGTAGCCACTCGAAGAAAATCCCTAAAGTTACTCAAATCCCAACCTAGTCCGAAATATAATACAATAACCATCCCAAGAAAGGTTCAAAAATTACATCGCTCTAAATCTCAACCTGGTCAGCCATAGTAACCACAGTGAAATCACTCATCCAACATCCATCATGTTAACACTGGAACTACCGACAAGTAAAGCACAAAATTTCCACCGGAGACATTAAAGTAAAAGAAATGAAAAATCTTTATAACACAATAGGGTATACGAGCTTTTATTCGTGTGTTTATTTCACGAAGAGAAAAAAAACAAAATACACTCTACAAGTTGTCCAAACAAAAATTTTCAATTGGTCGAAATGACCAGTCGACAATCGTCTAGAATTCCGCCTACGCGAAGATCGGACAAGGCGCGCCCGGCGTTCGTCAAAACGTCGCCGGCCATCACCGGTGTGCGGCTTGATCCGACGAGAGCGATGTTTTATCCTAATGAGAACAACAGTCGCGTCCGATACGAGGCTCCTGGGAATCGGTGGCTAGGACTGATGAAGATGGAGGCAGCGGAGACAGGCAAGCGGAGGCGAAAGGGGTCGTTAAGCCGGGCAGGAACGAGCGAGAGAGCAGCTTAGCGCGGCCAGAGGGAAGGAGAGGACGCGGCTGGCGAGTGGACGGGGTCGCGCACGACACCCAGACGGTGGCCGATACACTAATTTAATTAGCAGGAAATGGACGCGCCAGGATCTATGCGGTCGCGCAAGACACGTGCGTGTGCAGCGGCATTAAATGCGCGGGCACGTTTCAACGGGAGGCTTGGACAGGAAAAGAGAGGAGCCGCCGAAGGTATTGCTCGATTTTATTCCGTTTGCATAAGCCCCTCGATCCTCCTGTCTAGCCTGCTGTCTCTCTCTCTCTCTCTCTCTCTCTCTCTCTCTCTCTCTCTCTGCGATAGCATCTACGGAATCAACGATAATGAGATACGGGCGAAAGAGCTTCACGCTCCTGTCACGATACTGTCTACCCTTGTAGCCTGCTACTAGCCTCGCTAGTGATATCCCGTGATAATTCTGGGGTTTCACGTTGACGTTTCATCTTTTCCTTTAGACCTAAGTTTGCTAGATTTCATTGGAATTTTTTGAAGATTTGGATGGCATTTTTTGGATCTTTATTGTCAGATTCGTGCGTCTGTTGTTTTTTTTTTCTTTTTTTTTTTTCTATCAAAATCAGCATTTGATCTGTGATTCGTAATTTTATTCTTTAACTTTCCGTCAGAGAAATTTTCTGGGAGTGATAAATCGGTCGATTCGTGAAAGAGAGAAAAGCAGATAAATTTGTTGGATTTTATTAAAATTTGGAATAGTTGGAAAGCATTTTTTTGACGACTTGTGTATCTTCCCTTTGTCAGAATCAGCATTTGATCTATGATTCGTAATTTTTATTCTTTAACTTTCCGACAGTGGAAAGGAAATTCTCTGGAAACGATAAATCAGTAAAAACACCGGTCGGTTATGGATCATCCGATTCATAGAGGAGAGAAAAGTGGATGGAGTATCGAACAGAATTTTAATATGATCAAATAAATTCTATTATAAATGGAGAGACGTATATTCGCGACACGCGATCGTTGCATCCGAGCTTAATGCTTTAATTCAATATATCGCGGGAGCTACTATGCAAATAATCGAATATCAGGATATCGGAAAGGACATTAATTTAACGCTACCGACAAAGTTAGTTTGAGCACATAGTGAGATGTAAAATAATTACATCTTGCACATTGATAATTTTCAAATCACTCACTAATGTCACAAATTAAATACCATCACATCGGACTTCCCTTAATTTTCTCAAGTTCTGTTCTCAATGATCATCCGCAACAATCAGAGCATAGAGCGTCAATGAATTAACGTTCCGTCAGCCCAAAGAACTACCAAAGTGGTCAAAATGACCAATTTATAATTTTCTATGGAAATTTTGTTCATTTGTAACTCGAATGATTTTTAATGAAATATATCAATAGAAATATTGTATTTTTTTGTACTTTGGACTATTAATTTCTTTGCTACGAGTATTACTCTCCAGTCACCGATAGACCGTTCCGGTGTTAATTCGAAGTATCACCTCGAGTTGGAATGTAATTCCAAAGTATCCGGAAGAAAGAAAAGAAAAGAAAAAGTACTCGCTACGCACTGCTTACTCGTCCTCGTGGCGCAGAACGGTTCGTTCGAGCGTACGTACGACTAATCGGTAGCTATCAGTTTGGTGAAAACATGGCAGTCAACCTGGCTGGTACTCAATAAAATGATGATATCGTTATCTGCGATCGACAGGAAGAAATTACTCAGGAGGATGACAGTACGGTGGACGTTGAACGGCGAGGTTACTATTATATTTATTAAGGCTTCACGGAGATGGAAGGATCCGATAGGTGTGAAGGGTGAAATATCGTATCGGACAATGATAGACGAAGAAACAAAGAGAAGGCAAAAGCCAGAGGCTGCTCGTATATCGTGCCTTATGATCGTGGAACCTCTTTCGATCACGTTTCCATTCCCGATACGACCTATCGATCGACAGATTTTTCTCCGCTTCTCAGCCGTACACCTGCGCGTTTCCTCGCGCGCGTATGGGATGAAGCTCGTTTTCGCAATTCTACACCGTTGCGATCAACGAAGCACACACGCCGCGTATGCATATGGCTGTTACATAATTTTATCTCCGGGGAATAATTATTTAAAATGAACATTTTGCATCGGCGTTATTGAATATGCCGAACGCAATCGACGTATAATGTTCGTTCGTTCATTTTTATAACGAGGTACCCACGCGCGGAGTAAATTATTAAACTACGTGGAACCTTCGTCGAGGAGCAGAGTAACGTTTCGCGTGTTATTGGATAATATCGTTTGCAATGATCGTAAATTAAATAATAAAACTGGACGGTGTGAGAGAAGTATTAGAGTGTTAAATTTATCAGCAAAGCGATTTATTACTAAAGGATTAAATTGAATTAGAGGGGAGAGGTATGTCTTTCCAAGAATTGTTTCGACATCGATGTTGTAAAATTTAAGTAGCGAATTGACCATTGTTTTTCGGAGTTCGAGCGGGTCGCGTCGTAGTTGCTTCTTTCCTCTCGTGTCGAATGCGCATAATTTGTTACGTGCGTAATTAAAGTGCCTGTTTTAACAAAAGAGAAAGAGACGGAGTGAATCCAGTTCCTGTGATCTGCTCTCTCTCTCTCTCTATAAAATATCTCCATACGATAATGTGACATTGTTAAGTTAGGATGGTAACTTTGCCCATTCTTTTCAAGGGATGATTAACCTTCCGTAACATTTAATTGTATCTTCGTTTGATTCGACACTTATTACAAAATTGTTCATTGTTAATATACTTTCGTACTAAAAATTCATTTTTCTCTCGACAGCAGATGATAGTTTTAGTTATAGCGGGTTAAAGTGCTGTCGTTAATTCGATCTTCTCCAAGAACAAAGGAAATCGATTTTCTTTCGTACACGGAATGATCTCCTGTCGACCATTCACTCTTACTCAGCCGGGTGTCGTCAAAATTTAGGCGTACCTTTGTCAAAGTATAAATTTTCTAATTCCATCCCCTCGAAAACGAAGCGTTATGAGAGAAGCTGTCAGTTTACAGCTTGGACTCAGTTTTACTCTAATCGTGGTTACTAAGACGCTCTAGCTGGCCATCACCAGCGTCACTTGTCGCCATTTTGAAGCAAGGAGCACCCGCGAGACGAAACGGAAGCCACGATGTGGCGGCGGTTTCCCATTGAGGGGAGGCGAAAGGGGGGGTCTCGTTCGCGGAAAAAGCATAAAGACGATAGCAGAGTGGCGATTGAATGAACGATTACGCGCGATAGTTAGAGCGAATAAATTGCCGGGATAATCGCCGGTGTAAGAAGCAGCGTCCAACAATAAGGCGAAGTACACGTATTGGAGAACGCGATGAAAGGGCGAACCGAGGAGAGAAAACGTGCGCTTCTCGTGAAAAAACGGTCGAGTAGTAACGCTCGTGTCGGCGAAAGCAACACCTCGCCCCGTCTAGATACAAGTAATTCGTGAGAAATCGTAAAACGAATCTACGACTGTTTACCGGTCCTTTGCTGGTTTAATGATCGGGTTTAACGACTGCACGGGCATTCGTTGAATGCTTTAATATCTCCTAGCTTTCCACAATTAGCGTTTGATGCGTCGTAAAGATAGATGTACGAGGTGCGAAAGGGTTTCGATGTTTTTCAAATTGATAAACTTGGAATTTATGGCTAGTTTTTGTTTTTCTCCCTTTCGTTTGTACGTCTACGCGTATTTTACATATATTTTTTGAAGCTACTCGTAAAGAGAGCATAATTGCGACAGTGCTGATGAAAAATTATCGATAATTCGAACTTTGAATCGTATAACTTTGTAAATGAAAATTACATAAATACAATTATACAAATACATATAATTATAATAAATATAAATATAAGTATATAAATATATTATATAACGATCCGCTTGGCCCCGTTTTAAAGATTAAGTGTAACGAAGGATAATTTCTCCTCGAAAGTTTTGAAAATTCCAAGGCGCGTGAAAAAACGTTAGGAAATTTTGTTTGCGACTTGAAGAAATTTGTTGTACGATTTCTCATTGAACTTTGAACGTTAGAGTTGAATGACGAATTGTTAAGATTTCTTCAATCTTTGGCTCCGACATTTATCGTTCAACAAAATGGCAAAAAAAAAAGGATCGCACAACGAGTTTTTGAAGGGGAGAATTCAATCGTGCAAGTGCAAACGTCGATCTTCGAAATGATGGCAGATGCAGTAAAGAAACGCTTTGAAACGAGACCGAGTGAATGGTGACGTACGATCTTCTTCGCGAGGTTACACCAGTTCAAATTGTCGGCAATGTTTCATTGTTACCGCTGCGAGCAGATCGGCACGAAACGAATAATTCCCACCTGCTGAAAACCAGTTCGACACGAGTTCGAAGAAAGCATCGAAAAAAAAAACCACGCGTTGTCTTTATGCTGCGTCCGTTGTACGTCAGATCGTGCGGCTCGCGGAATCGAGGCTAAAACGAACAGAGCAGAGACCACCGAATCGATCTCTCCCGGATCGTAATAGCTCGCGGAGCGCGGGTTAACGCGCCAATCGAAATCGCTTCTTAGCCCGTGAAACGCGCCTTCGAATCACAGAGTAGCGGACGAATTACAGATTCCATATACGTGCAACGGCAATCGAGTTTCTTCCCCCCCCCCCAACCTTCTTCTCCCCCTTTCTCTCTCCGTTTCTCCGTTCGGCAGGCGTGCACACGCTTATCGTTCGGCCGATGCAAAAACACGAAAAACACCGAGCACGCGGGATTCACCGACGAGAAACGGCCGAGGCGAAACCGTAGAGCCTAATGACTACCTGCATCAGGCCTCCCTGTAACACGAGTATAAACGCTCCACTCTCTCTCTCTCTCACTCTCTCTCTCTCCCTTTCTTTCTTTCTTTCTTTCTTTCTTTCTTCTAAGCTCGTCCGTGCGAGTCCCGTTTTAATATTCGCATCCGTTCCTTAAACAGGGCCCGCGCGATAGAATCTCCGCGATGCAGCTTTTTGCCGCGACAACCCGCGTTTCCGACACGCAGCGATAGACACGCTGCCCTGCCACCCCTTCCGCCCTGTCCCGCGGTATTTGCACGGTTACTTCCGGTATTTATATTTCACTTCGACCACGGCCAGCCAGCTTTTCGCGTGGCCCCGCAACACTCCGCCGAGCGTGCTTCCCACCGCGGGGCGAGGTTTCGAATTATTCGAATAATTTCGTTGGCGCGCGGCGTTGGAATTTCGCGGCGCGCGCGCGCGGGCAGAGGCGGACACCTTCTGGTAATGGTAGGTGTGTTTGTTGTGTTTTTAATGGGGAATTGATGTTGGCGAGGAGATGGGCGAGGAACGTAACGATGAGACGGTAATTTCGCTTCTGATGCGCTGAGATTTATACGAACGGTGAATTTAAATTAAGAAATATTTACGACGTGAGAGAGCTGGATGGCCGAGATAAGATCGATGCGATTGTCTGCGTTTTTTTGTTGTAATTGATAATTCGAGGGGGAGGAGTCGGGGGGAGATTGAGTTTCGGTATTTTACTAACGACGAGGTCAGAAAGTCTGTTACAAATGGATGATTGTGGTGTAACATTTTCAAATCTTTTTTTTGAATCTGAGGAAATATTCCGAAGCTGCGGGAATTTCTTTCTCGAAATTGCAATTTTATGTATAATGTTTGTTAGTTTCGTCGTATTTATATCACCTCTCTTTGGTTACAAGTTTAAGTTTCAAATTACATCGTCTTCGTTTTTCCAAATTTCTCTCGTTTCTCACCTCATTCGCGTATCAAATAATCTTCATCTGTCCAAATGACATTCTAGGACTCACAACAAACACAAAATAGAGAACACTGTCGACTATTTCATTATTTTTTAACACTACCGACGACTTAAGAATTATATCAGAGAAATTAGATTACTGTTATTTTTAAACTTAATTAGAGTAATGTTGTTTTAAGGAATGGGAAAAAATTTATAGTACAATAAAGGATAAACTGTTATTTTTTCGTATATTTTATAAACATCATTCAAACCTGTAAAGACGCAACATTGTGAATCTGTAGAACTAATCTGTAGAACAACTTTCACAGCAGGCAACTTTGATTATATCTTATACATTGATATTACAATTTTTACATTCTCACGTCATTTCTATAAGTCGCCAATTTTTTCAGTCAGGCTCGAGTTTGAGGTAATCGAAGTATTAGACGTTCGTGAAGAGTGAATGAATCGATTGTAAAAGTTCCGTGTGAGAACTTGTTGGAAATTGGCAGAGATCGATGGCCCGTTTCGATTTCAGCTTTTGTTGAATCGATGTAAAATTCTTACTCCCTTATCAGTGTTTGAAAGTATTTTTCAACATTCATCGTAACACATCGATTTAAGCTGGAATTACTTTTGCACAAATTAAGATAAATGTCGAATCGGTGGGAATTTAATTTAATAACTTCGTTCCTCAAATTTGTCAAAGTTGAAGCGACGAATTCGTAATATAATATTTCGCATAATTATATCAGAATAATTTTATGTAGAATATAATTTCATAATTATATTTAGAATAATTTTCGTAACCGATTATGGATGAAAGTTCATTTCCCTTTAGTGGTGACACAGAAATTCGTCACCGTGTGCGAAGCACGAAAGCCGGTTGGATTAATTAGAAAATTGTCAGTCGTTGGAACTGTTGGCGAGGGAATCGATAGAATCTTTTAGACGGATTCTCTAAAAGAGGGAAGGCAAAAGAAAGAAAGGAAGAAAGAAAGGAAAAGAAGAAAGAGCCGCGAAACGAAACAGGTGAACTGCGTAGAACCGACATGCGTTTTACACATTCCCGCAGTGTTGCAGGTATACATGCCTGCATCATAGCGTGTAACATAGAATAAAAGGGCTGCATCCGTTCGAACAACTGTAGGACGCATCAACCGAACAATAGGTTTCCTCGGTAGACGAAATTAATGTTATTATTGGACCAAATGTCTGGGGCCACGTCGTGGGAAGAAACTGTTTCTCGACAAACCTTCTCTTCCTTCGGCTCCCTCTTACCTTTTTCCCTCGGACCCTTCTTCTCTTCCTCTTCCAAACGGGACATCGGGGACGACTCGCGACTCTCCTTCTTTCTCTTTCTTTCAATTTGATGCGAAGAAAGGTGTCCGTAACCCTATTTTGTCGGTCGCGTAATTATTGGTCTACGAACGCACGACTCCGAAAATTGCCATGGAAATGCATATTCATTGTGTCTTCAATTGTTTAACGAGCTCTATTGTCGCCCGAGCATGACCGATCGTGGCGTACAATTTTCGAACGGACGGCATCTTTTTTTCAAACGATGAAAGATAGCCGTGATTTTATTGCCTTAAATTCTCCCCTCCGTACAATTAAAACTAAATTTCTACTTGAGGTTTGAAGTATTTTAGTATTAAAAGAATACGTGTCTCGGAATCTCAATTTTTTTTACTTGGTAAAGATTTTTCATCTAATTATTATTTACAGTCTTTTTCCACGGTGAAATACTTTGAATGTAGGCTGTTTGATTTTGCTCTGTGTATTCACAAAACTCAGCTGAACTGAAAGATTTAAGATTAGTTAATTCAACTCTAAATTCAACGATACCAGTTGATAGTTGACACTAGAACTACCAACGTGATCGGAATGACCAATTTACAATTTTCGTCAAAAATGTAGAGAAATATATAAATGAAAGCTTGCGTGGTCTATTATGTCATGAAACTTTTCTGCGCGGAAATTTTACGTTTCAGTCGTTTGGTTCTAGCGTTAATACAAATCGTCACTTCTCGAACAATTATACGTAAATTAAAACTAAAAGTAATCAGTCGATCAAACAAGATAAATAAATTAGATATGAAATTGCGAACTTGCACGATCTATATTTACTATTGTCCATAATATCCATTGTCTGTAATTCTCCCTCTAATCAAATTTATCTATCACCGCTCGCTACATTGCAGATTCCCGTACCCCTGTGCCTTCGATTTCCGAATCGAGTTTTCCAAAAAAAAAAAAAAAATCCCGAAAAGAATCCGGGGACGGTGCACGTGCAACCAGCCAACGATCGCGACGATACGCGTGAAAGGTTCCGCTGCGTTTCGAAGTGCGCAACACGGCCTGGAAAAGGGACAGTTGCTAACGAAAGGTGGCCGAGTGGAAGCGAGAAAGGCGAGAGAAAAACGAACGTGCGGCACGCAAACGCCGGTGGGATTGTATTCAGAGGCTCGACAGGAAGTAGGCGTTCGATGGAATTCGGCCAAGGTAGGAGAGCCCGGCCAAAGGTGGAAGTCGCTCATTACGATTACGTCGTCTCGTTTGCAAAAACAAACGTTTCGCGCGCCGCGCCGCGCCGCCGGCGTCGTCGCTCGTTTCACGACAATTATCCGTCGGTCGTTGCGAACGAGCGAAAACGCGCGCCGAGCGAGAAAGAGCAACGTTGATCGCTAATGGGGCGAAAACTGCATGTTCGAACGAATTCCTTGCCCTCGTTTTTCCTTACGGTCGCGTCCAGGTGGTGATTTAGCTTTAATCGCCTTTGGGAAACTTCGCCGAGCCTGGAAGAAACGTTTGAAGTTGCAAGGCGTTGGTGCATGTTTGAAGAAACTTGGCGGTTTTAGGAGAAACGAATTAAAAATTGAATTAAAAATAAAAGGGAAGGAGCTATTTTCTAATCGGATAATTGAATTATTACGAAATTTGTATGTGTGAGTCGTCGTAATTATCAGTTCGAACGTAGTTAATATCGAAAAGCTGGAACTGAAATCTCTGATTTGAAATCGTTCCGTTTGACGCGAGTAGTCTTTCCCAGAGAAACTCTTCGATTACTCGTATTCATTTTTACGTCTCGAAAGAAGTGAAATTGTCTAACGAATGACCTAATTCCTTTAATGAACCTCCATCGTTAGAAACGGTATTCTTATTTTCTAAGTAGAAAATATTACTCGGACTAAAATAGAGAGAAACCATCGTTTTTGATAATATTCATATGTATTCTACTGCAAAATGAAGCTAACTGATGTTTAAATGGTGTAGTAGGTACCAAAGTATTGAACAAAATCATTAAAACCCCATAAGTATATTTGACACTCGTCATCCACTTGTTTCGCCCAAGTGCAAGATGACGAGTCTAACCCGTCATTCAAAATTATTAGTAATTTGCTTCTTGAGTATAACCCATTTGTTTTCATTTGGAATTCTTACGTAAAGTCTGCTGTTTTTACACATTACTCCGTGCACCAACAAATTAAACCTGTTCCCTGTGCAAACATCTTTTTCAAATAAATCGTCACCCAAAGGGTTGATGCACTTTCTCTGCTTGTTGTTCGATATCTGCTTTTCCCTCTCGTATCAAGAGCGAAGAGGAGTTACGTTCACTGGCAAGGCCACGCACGCTCGTTCCTCGTAATCACTCCATGTAATCTGGTCCATTCCCTCCTTCTCCCGCGAGTGTTTCATCATCGAACAGTTTCTCAAGAAGCTGTTCATTTGCTCGATCTGTTTCCGCGCGTTCCGTGCGATGAGAAGCTCGATAGTCTTTAAATCGGCAAGCATGATTGATCGATCTCCGCGTCACGTCCATCCACCACGGCCCTTTTGCACGATCTCACTGTGTACCTTTCCCTTTTTCCTAGCTCGTCATCGTTGACGGCCCACCTCTCCCCTCTCCACCCCTCCTTCTCGTTATCGATTTTCTTAATAATTAACAGCTTGTCGCGCCCACTCGCGACGATTTACACGGAGGTAAACACGCTTCTCGTCGTGACACGCGAGACAGGCCCCGCTGACGTGACGTGTAATTCGTCGGACTGTGTTCTTTGAGGGATACAAACTGGGCGATTAAAATTGGATGGAGCGATATTGAGAGGAATTACGCAGCGGTCTTCGGGTTTAGGGTACAGTTTATGAAGTTTACTTTCACGAGGTTTAGATTAATTGCAGGTACTACTGTAACAGATAGTATTGAAACTTGTAAGTAATAGGTATGTGAAATATTTAAATTTGTATTTTCGTTCTATAGTAACAGAACCTTAACGTTATGACAATTGGAGAACGATAAAATTTTGTGGAAAAGTTACATGTAGAGAAATGATCAGTATATTGCGTGGAAAGTAAATACATTCATACTTATCACAATTCATTTCTCGATGGTCAGTAATAAATTACATGACTCTGTACTCGTTGTAGTAGAATTATGTTATCACTGAAAGTGATTTTAGTGGGGGTAACCTCTAATGATTTTAGCGGGGGTAACCTCTAAAATCGGGCCTCTTCAGGTGCAACGCTGATGCATGCAACGAAAATTAGCGATTGGTTGATTTGAGTCACGTGATTCGCGAGGGGGCGTGGCGTAGACCTCGAGTAGGAGTGGCGTTGCCTGTAATTTGTTTTGTATCGATTCAAATGTTTGCATATCAATAAAAGGGGTACTAGTCGTGCAGTTTTTTTGATTAAAATTTTGATTTATTCAGCTTCTCGTACACTTCAAAATTTTCTCCCTGACACTAACGCAAAATAAGGATAACTATAATTATTGTCAACAGTCAAGTGATGATGTATTCATCAGCAACTTATCACAATACTGAACGATAAAATAAACCACGACAAACATGAATAAAAATAAAAAATAAATTACCAATATTCCCTATATATATATCCGTCTCTAAAAATGGTCATCCTAAAAAGTCCGAATTTCCCGAGTCTTCGAGTATCCTAGACGATTATTTGCGTCTTATTCGTCTGTCAGTTCCAGTAGCTGCAAAACTTGCCCTCTCTTTTCACCATCTCACGCCACAACAATGTCCTGGAGGCTATCATAAATTGCAAACGATTTTCTCCCATTCCACGACCGCCTCTTCCATCGCATATCATTCCGCCTCTCGACCTCCCTCCATTCAATCTTCACCTTATATCTTTTCTCCTCGTCACACTTTCTTCTACTATACATTTATAATTCTCTCTCTCTCTCTCTCTCTCTCTCTCTTTCCCCATTCGTTTCACTCGTTGCATGTGAACGTCGAAGGAGAAGTAGAAATCACGGTCCACGAGAGTACCAACCGCGCGACTCGCGGTGCCATTCCACCGCGACATGGCTGTGTCGCAGATGGAACCGCGAAGACAGATGCCGCGCCGCGAGCTCGCGAGCACCCGCTTCGCGGTCCTCTATCTGCCGTATCTCGCAATGTGACGGGTGTGTCGGCGGTATGTATCAGTCCCGGGTCCGCCAGCCAGTCATCGTTGACAACGAGATATTAATACAATGCGCGAGAAGCCGCCGCTCGTGCACGCGCACGAACACGCCAAGCTCGCGCCCGCTCTCTTTCCGAGGGAGAACAGGCTGGAAATTATGATAGTCGATAGCGTGATTAAAGCGGGCTGGATGGAAAGGAAAGGATATCGGGTGGGCGAGGATGAGGCGGATACAGGAGATTGAAAGTGGCAGTCGGGTTTTTTTTTTTTTTCTTTTTTTTAATGAAGGAATTATTTCGAGCGACTTTGACACCGTGTATCGAACGATTCGTTGATTCTCGTGGAAATTTTGTAAATTTGTTTTTAAACGACTGTGGCATTTTTTGTTCGACGCGGATGCAGATTGAAAATGGTAGTCGGTTTTTTTTTTGTTTTGTTTTAAATAAAGGAATTCTTTCGAGCGACTTTGACACCGTGTATCGAACGATTCGTTGATTCTCGTGGAAATTTTGTAAATTCGCGTCTGTTTGCTTTTAAATGACTGCGGCATTTTTTATTCGAGGCGGATGCAGGAGATTGAATATGGTAGTCGGTGTTTCTTTTTTTTTTTCTTTTTTCAAATTACGATTCTCGTGGAAATTTTGTAAATTCGCGACTATTGGTTTTTAAATGACGGTCGCATTTTTTATTCGACGCGGATGAAAATGGTAGTCGGTTTTTTTGTTTTTTAAAATAAAGGAATTATTTCGAGCGACTTTGACGCAAATATCAAACGATTCGTTGATTTCACGTGGAAATTTTGTTGATTCGCGACTATTCGCTTTCAAATGATTCGCATTTTTTTTAACAGTGAAGGAACAATAAATTGTTGCCGAGTTTTTTTTATAGTACAACCAACGTTTGTAGAAATTTTGTAGATTTACGATAATTGTCGCATCTTTTAATAGTAGAAGAAGAAACATTTTGGTAATGAAATGCTCGGCATTTTGAAAGAGTTCCAAATTCGTAGTTGCAGATTTACGATGATCTGTTTTTGTATGGTTGTCACATCTTTTAATAATAGAAGGAGAAACACTTTGGTAGTGACGCTTGATATTTTGAAGGAGTTCCAAATTCGAGAGAATTTTAGATGGAAGTTGGTTGGTCAAAGCAGAGTTCTAATCAGAGTGTTTTAAGGGCGAGATTCTGAAATTATTTTTGAAATCACCGAGTAGGCCAGTTTTATGTTTGAATTTCACATTGTTGGTAATTTAAACGGAATTTCACATGATTGAAAGCGCGAGACAATGTGGATGTTTTAATTTTTTTCGAAACATTTTGGTGCAAAGTGGTCAACGACGAAATGGCGTGCAAAAGAAATTTGATCTTACGAACAACTGTTAGTTAAACGTCGTACGTATTATAATGTATTAAGAACTCGTCGTCTGTTAAGCAAAAATCTAAATTTCAACAAATCCTCAAAGTGGATATTAATTCTGACGAATGAGTTCCTCCTGGTAACTCGAGGTAATTTCCGTTCGCGTTTTTAATTGGCATTGCCGAGAAATTATCTCGCGAACGTCACTGCAATGTCAAATCGCATAATTTCATACGCTCGAGTGAAACGCGGTAAAAACGGGCAAACAGAGAGATAAACGGGACAGGCCGATAAGTAAATGACTTTATTGGAGAGTAATGTTGTAAGCCAATTGCAGCAATTTGCTAAAATACTCGGTGGTGCTGCAACGCGCGACAAACTGTGATCGCGTGATGAACGATCGCGCAAATACCGGGGCGAGAAACTACACGGTGTGATCTGAAATCATCCGGAGGCTTTGCAGTACGTGGCACTCTCTATCGTCAATTTTTACTTGCCCGCGTGGAAATTTTCTCATTCGGAAGGTAATGATACGTTTCAATTTGAAAAAAGAAAATGAACTGCACGTGTGAAGGTCCGTCCCGTCTGACAATGAGCGATTCGCGCAAAACGTGTCATCAGCCGCGCGCGATGTTCTCAAATAAAAATGCAATTTGCGGCGGGAGTTGTTACGACTTCTTGCGCTGGTAATTTAGTTTAAATTGATTTATCATCGATAGATAAATCGCAGTGTAATTATCCGTTTAAAGTTACTTTTTAAAGAGTAATATCAAGAAGCTTTGTTCCTCGATTGAAAGTAACACGAACTTTTCGTACAAAAAGAAAAAAAAAAGGAAAAATTATTACGCGTGAAAATACGTTTCAGCTCAAGTAAAACGCGTCGCCACAATCTCGCGCACGAGTAATTCGCGGATCGCCGTGGAAACGGACGAAAGTCGGAATGGAATTTGAAGCGGAACGAAGTCACTAGCGTACACAGTCGGTCGGTTCCCATTTTCCCGGTCGATGGCCGCCCATTTTCCCGGTCACCCTGTACATGCAACGAGCGGAATACGCTCAATTCGAAAGTGATTGTGTTCCCTGGCGCGGGCCGCTGTAAATAGCGACCTTGGTTCTCCATGCTGCAAACTTCAAGGCTATTGCAATCGGGTTGCACGAGTGGGTGGCTGCGAACGACATCGCGAGAGGGGAGATAAGGGTGCATTCACATCGTCTGCCAGAGGCGCGCGCGTTATCTTGCGCGTTATCTGTAATCTGCCGTATCAATCTTTATCTCGAATCGGCTACGTTCAACACCGCATTCGTCACACTTTATTCTCCTCTCTCTCTCCTTGTTGCGATATATTTTTCGTTTCGTACCCCTGTAGGACCAATTAGACTGCGTGTTACAATTGTTGCACATACAATGTGATTTAAAATTTAATTAAAAGTATGAAACACTGAACAGTTTAAGTTACAACGAAACACTTTGCCACGTTGATTTTACAATTATAATACGTAAAAGATAAGTTATCATTATTTATCTCTCTTGGGGAATTCGATTTTTGGTTGACAGATTAGAAAAATGTACAACAGCAATAGAAATGAAACCGTTTCTAGGCGGATTCATAGTTACGAGAAATACTAGTAAAATTGGTAAAATATTTTTATTACCATCGTTGCCAATTTTACGAGAGGGCGATAAAAAGATGCGACTATTTTCAGCGTAAAGTATACTCGCGTTGAAGAGGAAATATTTCAGTTGGTAAGTGGGAATGTTCATTCGTGGCGCGGAGAACATGATAATAACAACGAAATTTATTCGAACGTAGAATATCCCAAGTTGATAACTT
>KQ435867.1:562626-577215 GCA_001276565.1 Melipona quadrifasciata
CGTTTTACGATTTATATTTATTAAAAGATTGCATTCATATATTCTGGCGTACGGTCGAAGACTGCGGTTTGCGTCGAGCCCGGTATCGCGCGCTAAGTTTGATTAAGTGGATATCCATGGTTTAGAGACGCAGAAAGGAGAGAAAGGTTGGGATTTTTCAACTCGTGTATCTGAAATGCAAGCGAATTTATCGCCACTCTCTGACCGCCCGATCGAGTTTTACGGCTGATAAACTAAATTCGACATTTCAGATATAGCGTGCACGATGCTCGAGCGTAAGTTTATAATGGGAAAAGTTTATCGTTTTCTTTTTTTTTTTTATTTCGCAAAAGTGCACAAACCAGAGTGATCCGTGTTTATACTACGATACGTGGAAAAATAAGAATTGAACGAAATAAGAATTGAAAATAAAAATTAGTGAATCACATTCTATCACGCTGGAAATTTTTTTTAAAATATTACCAAGGAAAGTAAATAATTTTTTTCGTAATAATTTTCACTGACAAAACTCAAAAAAAAAAAAGAATTGAATTAAATTTGTTTGAATTTCTTTTCTCGACATTTTTTGCTTAATCGACAGAAATCAAATTTCACAATTTTTCCTAACGTCATCTTACTTTCTTTTTTATTTTTCTGGTCGGTTGAATTTGTCTTCCTTCTCGGTGCTCGATGGTACCACCTTCGTTTGCGAATCATTCTAACTCGAGTCAGAGTCGTACTCGATAAAGAAAGAGAGAACGTGGCCTCCGCGCGCGGAATAGCTGCGGTTCAAACGCGCGCGGCGAGCGCACGATCGGTCGCGTTCATTCTTGCGGTCTCGACTCACGTCAATCAGTAGACGATCCACGCGAAACCGCACGCAATCTCCATCCGTGTAGAGTTGGCCAGCATCTGGCCAACGCACACACCCGTGACGACGCGTTTGCATAGAAAACGTAGACCGTACAAACGCCACACTTGCCAATAAGTGAGCAACTCTAACGTTCGTTGCATTTTTCACGTCAACGAAGACGCATAAACTATTAGAAAGATTTGGAGGGAAGCAGAGATTTTTCTAATTTCGACGAATTTTTCACAAATGTTTGTTTGACAATTTGCGATGGTAGTTGAACTCGCGAGACGTTACGAATTTTTCAGAAATGTTTGTTTGACAATTTGCGATGGTAGTTGAACTCGCGAGACGAATGCACATTCGGTGGGATTTGTAATTCTATTTTTCGGTATTTCGCGGTAATTCTACGCTTGAATTTTCAATCCTTTGCTTTCGTTACCAGTGAAAGTTTTTCGCGCGTTTTTTGCCAGCTCGGAGGAATTTTTTCAACTTTTTCGTAAAACGCGTTCGCACGGAACTAAAAGGACACCGGTCGCGTGGCAAAAAATTTTATTCGATCTTTTTTCGCACACCCACGTAAAAACGTTGGAACTAATGAGCCTCGCGTTTTACAATTTTTAACAGCTTCACTGTGGCAACTCTCTTACGTAGAGCCAAGAATTAAAGTTTCGAATCACATCGAGATCTTCGTCACGTCGACGGTGCGTGACAACTTAAACATTCGTTGAATAATTTAATCGCTTGAATTATTCAAGAATTTACTGTTAATGTTTCCAAGGACGGACATTTTTTTCCAAGCGTACGTCACAAACTTCGATAAGATTAAAATGCATAATGAATTTTCGCTGCGAAGGATAGCGACTTATCTTAGTATTAATACGCACATGTTTCACGAGTAGGGATTTCTCCCTAGCTTCAACCACGCGCGTATCGTATCGCGGTGTAGCGTTTGCAAAAGAGAATCAAAGTTCGTGAGAACAGGCGGGAACGCAGGTGCAGTCGACGAGGATTTGTTGTTTTTCGCCAACGCCGTGCGTGTTTTTCCTGTTTCGTACAACTGCGGAATTATTATTTAGTCCCGAGTGTAAAATGCATCACGCCGCGGCGGAAGTCGAGGCAATGGCCATCCGTGAAAAGGGGTCGCCCATGGAGAACGCTTTGTTTTTCACTGGAGTCACTCGTGCAACTTGTAAATTGTCAAGTTGATCGTCCGAGAGTTATTTTGCCCCAAAAATTGTATTATCATTTAACGCTGGAATTGTCAAAACGGAGGTTCTTTTGTGAGAACGTGCTCTCGATAAAATTAATATTGATACCAAAATACAGTCATTTTATTGTCGTAACACAATCCAAAAACTTACAGTCACATCCTTTAGAAGAAACTTTTTTTTCCAATTTTTTTTCTGGCAGCGTTATTTTCAAAATTAGCCATCACTGTTCGACAGTGAAACTAATTAATTTTCAAGAATTCACATCTCCACGTTCTTTCATCCTTTTTGATATCTCGAGAACAATTTCCACCACGCACATTATCCTCGCGTTTACGTTGTCGTTTTGAAGTTTCACGTGAAATTATACGACGCAAATACTCGCGTAACACCTCGCAGTGGTATACTCTTCAAACGATCGGCGGTACCGTTTCGTACCAATTTACATTAAACGAAGAAAAGAAAGGCATCATCCGGCGTTTCGATAATAACTTGGCCAACAGTTACCTACCTCTTCGCGCCGGAATTTCGCGTTTCTTCCTCGAATCAATTCTCGCAATCATCGATGCTCCTCACACGAAGTTGCTCCGTTGCGTGCTCCGTAATTTCTGCGATACCCGGTAATCTCAGTGACACCATAGCCTATAACAATTACCCACTATCTCGGCCGGTGTTTGAATCTCGACGCGAGCATACTCGCGATGGATCGCATCCTGCCCTCGTAGCTACTGATTTCACGCGGGAACACGACCTCGGGAGTAGTATCTCGCCGAGAGCCGAGAAGACGATCGCGCATTCGATGACTCGGAGCGAGAATTCGTCGTGCAACGGACACCGGAAACATGGCGGCAGGAAATCAGTGATACGTATACTTATGCGAAGAGTGAGCTCACACGCAGTGAGACCACAATGCTTGGAGATTCAGCCTTTAACGCTAGAATTAAACTACAATAATCAGAGGCATCCGTGAGTAACGTCGTTTTTCGATACTGTGATAAAATTTTATTATCACTGAAAGTGATTTTAGCGGGAGCTTCCTCAGGTGCAACGCTGATGCAACGAAAATTAGCGATTGGATGATTTGGGTCGCGTGATTCGCGAGGGGGCGTGGCGTAGACCTCGAGTAGGCGTTGTCTAGCCTGTAATTCGTTTTGAATCGATTCAAATGTTTGCATATCGATAAAATTTTATGGCAAAAATGTCGTCTCCATTTTTTAGAGTCAAAATAGTTACTTCTGGGCCTTTCAGTGAGACAAATCGTACTGGGGTGCAAGTCGTGCAGTTTTTTTTATTTAAATTAATTTTTTAAAATCACTGTCGCTAGATGGCAATGTTTATTAAATTTGAAGAAGACGACATTACTCATGGGTACTCTTAATATTCGTAGCAAAGAAATTGAAATTGTACGAGGTACAAGAGAAATACAATGAAAAGTACAAGCTTCTGCTGATATATCTTATTAAAAATCGCTCTAGTGTCTAAAACTGTATTGTTTGTAAATATATAAAACATTCCATGGAAAATTGTAAATTGGTCATTTTGGTAGTTTTAGTGTTAATGCCGACTGAGAAGAAGATTTATTTCGCTAAAAACTGACGTTGGTCATCAAATTATCAAAGTTTAATTCCCGAGACAGACGTGGTTAAATTAGTTCTTCGTTACTGCAACGAACGCGACTGCTTCGATTTCTTAATTGAAAAAATTGAAACTGAAATTGTAGTCGATAATCGGGTCGATGGAATTTAAGTTCGTTGAATCGGAATTATATCTAATCTGTGTCACGAGACGAAGGGCTGGACCAGCGATATCAATTGCATTTTATGTATTACACCTCAGACCTTGAATTAGTTGCAAAATTCGTACATATATTTCTTCTTTTTGTCAACATAATAGTTACTACGAAATACAATTTTTCAAACTAGAAATTCGACTCTCGAAAATGGTGTTGTCGCCATTGGACAGTTGACCAATTTGGGGAGTTGGCCGTATCTGTTCCGCCAACTATGCGCCGTATAATCTATTCCCGATGCGTATCGTCGAACGGAAGCCGATGCATATGGAAACGACAAAGACATTAACGATGTAGCAGCGTAATCACGAGTTTGACCGGCAATTATCGTTCGTTTCGACCGAGCGGCCGACGAATATCGGTGTTTGAGCGGTTTATAATGGTCTGGCTGACGTGTTCGAATCGTAAATCGCGGCCGGAGCGTTGAGCAAGGCAGCAGCTAATCGAGTAGCCCCCGTATACTCTCCCTGCCTTCGTAGGAACGAATTCCATTCCGTTTCGTTTCATTGCGGTTTCCGTCTATCAATTATTTCGAGTCTTAAATCGTGCCTATAAATCCACCGAACGGAGGATACGCCGCGCCGCGTTATTATTCTATTCCCTCTTCTATCGGTTGCCGAGCGACGCTAATCTCGTTTGGTTGAGAAATTGAATCGAAGACGTCAAACCGCCTTTGATAGAAATGATTAATTTTTCATCTCGGTTGATCGTTAAGAGTTTTCGTTCGCCAGATAACGACTGGGGATATTTTTTATTTTTGTTATTTAACACTTGTCGTAGATCATAAATTTTAATATATCAATGCTTAGGGGATTCTTCGACGTGTAAAGTATTCTGTAATCTTTCTAGCTTTCAAATTAACGTAATGGTCTTGAGATTTTTTAATTAAACTGTGTATGTTGTCTAACAATTATTTAATATTTGTCGTAGGTGATAAATTTTAATACATTAATGTAATGCCTAGGGGATTCTTCGACGTGTAAAATATTTTGTAATTTTTCTAGTTTTCAAATTAACGCAATGGTCTGTCCCGAGATTTTTGAATGAAACTGTGCGTAGGATGTCTAACAATTTTAATTTAATTAATTTCCATTTTGTCCTGACACAAATGTATTCGAAATAGCGCGGTAGAAACAAAATATCCGTCAAACGTACGTACGGCAGTTGCAACGATTAACTTTTGTTTCTCGCTCGTCGTCAATTCTGACTCACAGCGAGAATTGTTGCCTTATGCACAGACGCCGTGGCGTCAGAGACGATGACGAGCCTCGAGGTCGTTCGCACCCGCGAGCTGGAGCGAACAACCGCAGACTTTGCGTACTCCAATTATAATGGAATTAAGGTCGCACGATGTGTCGTAATTATTCGTCTGAATAGCGTGCAACAGGATTTCGTTGCGGTCGTAACGAGCGATCGGCTTGCGCAACTGGTATTAGTTTACTCTCCTCCGAGAAGAATTTTATTTCCATCAGCCGGAGAACGTGCCCCCGATCTTCGACGCTCAATATGTTGAACACTCTTCAAACTTCAGCGAACGAGACTTCTGTAAACTTCCTTCGGCTCGCGCTTTAACGAAAGTGTTACGACGTGGTTGGTGTTTTACTTGTTGCGTGCGCTCTGTTTCTTTTTCACGCTGCCGATTTTATAATTTCATTTTTCTCTCGCGTGATAAAAATTTTACGTCTGCCGACGTAAAATCGTATGTACGAGACACTTTATTCACGCTTGTGTTATTACTTTAATTTTATCGAATCGTAAATGTACGAAGGTATAGTACTTTGATATGATTCGCAAGCTACGAGAAATATCTACTAGAACAACAGATGTGTACTATAAAATGAAATAAAAGAATAAAATAGTATAATATAAAATAATATAAAATGAAAGAAATATTGCAGTTTCCTTAAATTTTATAAAATTATTGTAGTCTCCGCGTGGAAATAAAAGCAGTAATAAATAAAATAATAAAAGTAAAAAATGTTAAACAAATGATTTGGAATCCTTTGTTAAATATTAAATATCATTATTACAATATTATAATATTATAATATCAAGAAAAAAAGACTTGAAATTTTAAGTGTACAACGAAACAACAAATCCTTAAAGCAACAGATGATTTTAAAAGGTGTAACTGAATTAACATCCGAAATTTCCAAGAAACTCAATTTCCTTCTGGGAGTCAAAACGAATCTATCCGCGGATGGAGCTCGAATCTGCTCGCCTAATTTCTTCGTGGTACCGGTGATACGTCCACCGGTATAATAATATATTTCCTTTGTCTCCGTCTTCTCGGGCTCCTTTCCTCCGTTTCCATGGTACGATCCTCTTTGTCTGTGTTGGCCCTTTGTTCTTGCGGGACAATATAAGTCCGAGCACAATAAATTTGCTTCGCCTCGCCTCGCCTTGCCTCGTCTCGTCTCGCGAGAGTCCTTTCTCGCAAGATCTGCTCGCGAATGCCACGGGCACGGCTAATAAGGCTGGTTTTCATTAAGCGGCCACCGGAAAAAACGCGCGCCGGTTTCTAACAACGCCGGGCGAAAATACCGGCTGGCCTACCTCTTGCCGGCTCGCGATGCGCGCAATTAATTCGGCGAACACTCGCCACCTATCCGCTTATGAATATTTAATCGTGTCAAGGTAATCGCACGGCGCTCGTGTTAATTTTAAAGACTCGTTTACGCGTGCGCGTTCCCTGCTCGAGCTTGGCAAATGTCGGGGATGTACGAGAATGCGCGACGAAGGTTTAAGTTCAGTTTGAAATTGGAACTCGAAGCTGGAGAAGGAGCAATAATTTCCGAGAGAAAGTGCACGGATTAGAAATTGCAGCTCTCGTAAATGAGAAATTGTTTTTTCTTAAGAAAAAGGAACATTTGACTCGCCCGCAGAGGAAAACATTTTACCATTCTCTTGGAGAAAGATGTAGCGAATTTTTAAAAAATTTTGTTCGATAACAATTTTTTTTGCAAATGTGTTTTGCGAGGTTTAGCGAAGGACAATGGTCTTTACAAAGGGAGAAATTTTTATTAACTTTGCAGTTGATCTTCGTGTGGATTTTACAAATATTTTCAAACTTTCCTCATCGTCTCCTAAAGTAAAACTACACTGGTTATATATGTATCATAAAAAGAATTAGTCATGCTGGCGAAACAGCACGTGTTTTCCTTCTCTTGTCTGGTCGCTGTCGTTCTTGCGGCCTCCTGATAACAGTTATCGCTGTTAGCCGAACGTAGACGAAGATAAAATGTTTGTTTAGTACCACCTTTCCGTGAAATCTTCGTGTCGTAGAAGGTAAAACATACCAAATTAGTTGTAGCGTAAGATGCCAGAAAGACTGGTCCGACTATTAACGTGATAATCCACTTGTGCGTGCTTAGCAAGTAGAACGTAGACGCGCTCGCAACTTTAGAAAAATGGCGGATTACGTTGTCTAATTCAGACTTTGAGGGTGCTCGAGTGAGCTTTAAATAAATGAAATAATCGAAAATTCAATCTCGAATTGGAGGATTGAAAATTCAACAACCACAAAGCAAGAAATATTCCTTTGGATAAAAAATTAGACGAAACTCACAACATATTAGAAATTATATTACGTATTTAAAATTCTTATCTTTATTATTCTCGCATTTTTTACTCAAAAATTAAAAGAGATGAGAACTTGTATTCCTAAATGATCTCAGTGTCATCAGTATCCAAAATTTTTGTAACAATTCGGTGTATTTTCGGTGATCGGTTGAAATTATTTGAAAACCCAGTATTTTCCAACATTTCTATTTTTAATATTCCGCCGGCTTTTTAATTTCTCTTTTAATGGTCGTTGCGCGATAGCACACGAAAAACGTCATCGAATTTATTAGCAAGCAGTCACGTGCGGCGAATGCGTCTATTTATTATACGACGTTATCAGCGCAGCTGCTGCGCTCTGCTATCGCCAGAATGCCCGAACGTGCGCCACTTGCAGACTTTTTGGGCGTGACCCCCTGAATTCCACGAATTTTATTGCGACGAACTACTTGCCGTCTGACAAAACGCGTATCTGCGTCGTCCATTCGTAAATGGAAAAACTTTTTCATTCTTACATTCGAACGTTCGGTTAATTATCGCGATGCTCGTTCTCGTTATCGTTTCACGACGCGTCGTCGAACGTAATTCGCGGTAACACGCGAGTCATTTCCACGCATGCACGTTTCAAATTTAAAGAACGAATTTCTCGCGATGATCTCTCGGCACAGCGTAAGAAGAAAGATCGATATTGCAATAAGTGAGTGATATCGCAAGCAACAAGCCATAATAATTCCACCAGTATTCTTTTTACAATTTATATTTTTACGATTGCAACGTGCAAGTCCAACTGTCCATCTCCAAATGAAATTTTAAGTGTACAAACAGAACGTAAAGACAGACTATCCCGACCAATCAAACAACTTGCAACATGTTTCCTCAACAGAACCAAAGGTTTCCCGAACGAATCATTAACATAATTGCCGAAAACCAGTCCAAAGACCCACCTTGTACTCTCTCGAAGCACAACCGATCAGCCTAATACCTAACAATTTGCCCCTTTTGGCAAACCGAAATTTATGAATCTCGAATCGTTAACACACAGTAACTACCAAAAAACCGGTCGGGGTGGAAAAAAAGAAACCATCGCCCTGGAACGCAGTTTCGAACATCCACGAAACGTATCCTAATAAAACAAACCTTCTCGCAATTAGTAAAACGAGTCTGAAAAACTGCATATACATGCATATGTATATCGAAACGTCGAAGAGCGCCGCTCACCTGCTCGTTGGAGAAAACAGGTCTTGGAACAACGAACACGCTCCGAAGCATCACCCGTGTCCTTTTATTCTCGACTCCTCCCTCTTTGTCTCTCTCTCTCTCTCTCTCTCTCTCTCTTTCTCTCTCTTCTTTCACACAGAGTGCAAGTCTCTCGACTTGTTCATATCCGTTTCTCGCGGCGCGTTTCTCGTCTCGTTTAGGAGAAAACCGGTACGAAATTTACGAATGAGCCAAACGAGGCTGGCGTGCAATTGTTGTTAACCGCCGTGCCGGGGCATGCACGATGATCGGCCCGCCACGAATAATAATCGGAAATCGACGGTAACCGAGCCAGACGATCGTGGTATATTCTGACACGGGGTCGTATCGTGTCGGTGGTGGGTATTACGACTGATTGTGAACACAATGCCGGTAATATCTCGTGATTTAGTGGCGGGCGCGGCTAGATAGCCAACGCCGGCGTGTTCCATTACCCGAGAGCTTCCAGCCCTTCCTGTGCTTCGACGTCTCTTCCTCTCTCTCTCTCACTCTCTCTCTCTCTCTCTCTCTCTCTCTCTCTTTTGCGATCCACCCTACAGAGAAAAGCGGGAATCGCGAGACACTCGTTATAAAAATAATCCGTCCAACAAGAGCGTGCGCGTAAGTACGTAATTGCGATTCAATTCGTCGCGAATTCGTCGGGGTTCGTCGTGCACCGTGACCTTGACTATCCGTCGAAGTTGGCCAGTCGATGAAATCCCTTCTGGATTTTGTTTCTTCGCCAAGTCGCTCAAGCCGATTGACTGGATTGGTCTGCTCCAGTGGGAGAAACAGACGTAGTTGTAGTACATAAGCATAGGAGAGATGTATTTGTTCCAATGGCAGAGAGTTGACCTCTGTTTACAGTAGAATCCCATCTATCTGAACCCATCGGGGAATAAACAATTCATGTAGCTGTAATTGATCTAATAGCAGTTTACCAATTGTCTCTCCTGACTGTGCTCTCTCGTTCAAACAATAGGCTGGTCGAGGTTCAGAGAGGTTGTTAATCTTATCCATGATGTTTAATTTTTAAAACGTTCGTCTCCGTAGATTTCTTTCGTATTCTCAAACATTTACTTTCTATATATTTCGTCGTACTTCCCTCCCTCTTCCCCCCCAAAAAAAAGAGTATGACAAAATATAATTCTTTGTAGAAAATGAGACGTAACGTTGAAAATGTTGAGCAAGTGGGAAACACCGGAGCAGAAAATAAAACGAAGCGAGGCATGTAAATGCATCTCATTCGCTGGAGAGCCGCCGTTTCGTAAAGTCGTTGCCGCAGATTTATCAGCGGACCCGCGGTGTCTGCAGGTTTATCAAGATCCGGCTACTCTCTCTTTCCTCGGTTCTTTTTTTCTTTTTTTTTTCCCCTTTTATCTCGTCGGCCAGGTGCTTCTGGGCCGCGCGTGGGTGTTGACGGAATTTTCGGTAGCACGTGCACGCGTGCAGTCTGCCGCGTGCACGCGGAGTAGCTACCGTGCGCGACATAAATAACTTTCGATAAGCCCCGCAGGACAGGCTCTCGCTACCAATCTTGCCCGCGTTGGTATTGGCGAAATATCTCGTCGATGTCCGACGTCTGTCTATCTTCGCGTGAAAAATTGACTTTGGAACGTTCTGCGTTCTGCCAGAGATTCGGAAAACTACGAATTTTGTAAATTCACCTTCTGTTGTGATCGTGGGGCAGTAAAGAGCGTTTAACACCTTGGCTGCCGCAGAGAACGTGCGTACATTTCTCAGAAAGTGTATCGAAATGATCGAAATATTGATTTGCACTACATAAAACCAACCCAGAAAATCGGGCCTCTTCAGGTGAAACGCTGATGCAACGAAAATTAGCGATTGGTTGATTCGGGTCACGTGATTCGCGAGGGGGCGTGGACTAGACCTCGAGTAGGAGTGGCGTTGTCTGGTACTGAGCGGTCGCGCCTGTAATTTGTTTTCTATCGATTCAAATGTTTGCGTATCAATAAAATTTTATGGCAAAAAAGTCGTCTTCATTTCCTAGTCGGAACAGTTGCTTCTGGGTCTTTTAGTGAGACTTTTATTCGTATTCTGTGTTCAAAATTGTTTATCTATATCGCAATATATCTAATAATCTAGTAAGGCATGGTATAATTCGTCTGATCCAATATTTTTTTGTTGCGATTATTCTCAATAACATACTTTTTCAGTAAAGTAGTATGCTCTAGCTGCGAAAAAATGAGCATACTCGTGCCCACTCGTGGCTACCTTCCAACGAGAGGATCTCGCAATGGAGGAGGTGATTTTCATTTCGATTCTACGGCCGCAACAGCGACTTTACTTTCGTGCTTCGCGTTGCATCAACCCGTTGTTCCGCCTACGCGGCGGAGTAATTTGCACGTACGCTGGCTGCCCGCCGATACGACCACTGAATACAAGCGATGCCCTATTTGCAAATGTCAAATTGTCCATACGCATTACCATCGCCCCGTCTACGCTACGTGCCGAAGTGTCTCCGCGAGGTAGCCAACGCGCGCGAGCTTCGTTGCATGTAATTATTCGTCGAATTCTTCGGCTCTGGCTCTGGAACGAGAACGTCTCCTTCGTGCGTGGTTGCGCAACCACGCTCGAGCGGAATCGCTCACCTGGGTGGTAAACAGAAATGAGAACATGCAGAGATTTCATTCGGGCAATTTTTGGAGAGAATTTTTTCTCTTTTTTTTCTTTTTAGAAATTAGACGCGGTTAGTTTGATTAATACTCTAATGGCGACTTGAAAAGTATATAATAGTTTTTATCTTTCATAACAAGTTTGCTAACGAAGCAATCACTTTTCAAATCTCAGACCCTTAATCTGCAAATTTTTCTTCGACTGAATAATAAATTTTTCGCTGCACTGTATATTCTACTCTCGATAAAACAGTTGTCGATATCCCGAATTGTGCAATTAATGCGAAAATTTATTATGTCGATTGAAACGTTAAAGTATCAAGAGTAAACCAAGTTGGTGTACGATATTTCTAGACTTTTTTCCTTTGAAAAGTTATTACTCCAAGTTCAAATGTGCTCTTATCACACAGCAATGCCGAAGAAGCATTATCTCTCGTCTCGATTATTTTACCCGGATTGATCCGCGAATAAAATTCAAATTTCGCCGTGAAAGACAGTGAATCAATTAACGGACCGGAGGGATAGATAGATAGATACACTCAGTGTGAGAATTTGTTAATACTTGCATCAAAAACGACAAGAGATCCGTGACAGAGGGTTAACAGAGGACTGAACATTTCTATTCGTAGCCATAATACGTTATAAGCTTTATTAATACCTCGAACAAATGCCTACATCCGGCAAACACTAAGAAATCCTGAACAAGACACGACGTTGACGCAGATAAGATGGAATACCACGTTGAAATCGTGTCGCTGCGGGAAAAGTGCATCTCTATCTCTCCCTCTCTCTCTCTGTGGTTTTATCCTCAATCGCGAACGAGGGTTGCACTTATCCGCGCCGTTTCTAACGCTTCGTTAGCGATGACACGTTAATAGCTCGTTAATGTCACGGTGTATCGATGTGTCCGATTCTCGTACGGTTATTTTGCAAATGTCACATATCGCGCGCAATCCGACGCTTTCTTGTTTCTCTAACGAGGGACTCATTAACGGAGGCGGCCGTCCACGGAAGAGGATAACTCATTTCGCGGGTTTTAAATGTTGTAAACGTCACGTCATCGCGGATGTCTCCCGAGTGATCACTTCGTTTTGACAGCGACCGGCAAGAATTCGGGGCCTGATCATTGCGAACCAACGCAGCGACGAGTGGCTGAAACGTTTGCTGATTGACCAAGCCTTTCAGTATATCGCGCGCGGTGCTTTTTCTACGTCGTCAATTGATCACTAAATTGATTGTTCAGTTTGACTTGGTGTTTATTCCCTCACTAACACAAGTTTAAACGATTGCAAAATTTTTAACACCGGACCTACCAACATGCTCGAAATGACCAATTTCCAACTTTTCAAAGTAGTTACAATTCTGCAGATTTGCAACGGTGTGTTTTTAGCGATTTCGATAAAAAAATACACGAAATGAAAGTTTATGCCCTCTGTTGTATCGTAAACTTTTCCCTGTTTCATTCGTATTTCTTCAATTTCTCCCGTACAATCTTTAGTGGTTGGTAGTTCTAGTGTTAAATTTCAGAGGAATTAAAATTTTTTTTGTCTCTTGGTTTCACATCGAAACTGCATAACAGAGCAGTCGAAATGGCTATTTTGTTAGTGTGGAAATAAAAAGATTTATAATACCGCGTTCTTTCGAACAAATTTCGTCTTAAACTAGTATAATTGTAAAGGAATGCTTGAAGAAGAAAATTTTCTCAGTCTTGTCAGCACCCACCTACGACTTTCTTCATCGAAGTTTCTGCACAAAGTTTGAAGTCGACTGCAAAGTAGATCGTTTGTAAAACAATTCGACATCGATTGAAACGTCGTATCGACATGAAACAAATTTCGGTTACGAAATATCATTAGAAATGTCTCACTCTCATAATCTTCGTTATATGAGACACGTGGAAGTAAAATCGATCAACTTCATTTAGATGAGAATTTATTTGCAAAATTCATTGATACAGAGATAAAAGAATTTCCGGGAATATTAATTTTGCATAAATGCACATGATGATATACACGTACATGATATATACGTGCTGGTAAAACCTTTACTGGATACAAATTAAGAACCGCGTCCATTACCGTTCCACGATAAATTCATTCCCCTAGAAACCCGGTACGGAACCGAGAACGTTAGTCACTGATGCGACTCGCGCTAATTGGCCATATTATGGAAAACAGTCGGCGGGTTAAGTAGCCGCGTGACCGCTGATGTCATCGCCGCGAGTGTGACACACGTTCGAAGTTGAGAAAAGCAGTCGAGGCCTGTTCACCTCCTCGAACCCTTGCGCCATGTTTGTTCGCACTAAGAGGAAAGCTTAGCCAGTCGCCGCGAGAAGTGACGCGTAGACGATCATAAAGTTGAATTTAACGCGCCATAGACGCCATGGATGGACGCCGTGGTCTGGCCAGGCCAGTTGACGACGGCAGTAAACGGGCGCGCATTGTCGATGGTGGCGCGAAGGAAAATCCAAAGGCGAAAGTTCGCACCAGTGATGGGGTAGATCAAGCGGCAGGCTCGCGTTTCTCCGAGTGAAAATATACTTGACGGTTTCGCGGAAACGCCTAACGACCGGCAATCGCAGTTCCGAGGCTCGTGTCTCGCGTGGAACCGGTGACAGCGTGAAACAGCAAAAAGAAACGAAGCGGTTCCGCGATGTTCCTTGAATTTTCCTTTTGCTTCCTTGCCTCGTAGGCAAGGTTTATCCAGGGGAGTTGTAGAAACGGAGAGAGTGGCGCCGGTGCCACTCCGCGCAGACTAAATAGACGTTCCAGCTAGGAACGTTTCAGCAATTTATCACGGTTGACGCGCGCTCGTCGCCGACTCGTTGGGCTCGTTCAAGGCGGCTTTGATGTCGACAGACAGACGCTACCGAACTGTTTGCCCCTCTTGTTGATTGTCCGTACAAGCGACCATTCTGATAAGAGTGTTTGCAGGAAAGCTGACCGACTACCGTCTCCCGTGATTTATTATCATTACGCCCAGCTGTTTACACGCACTGACCTATCGGTCAGGAATTGCGCCATCTTCAACCATCGACGTCGCGTCGTCGTCGACCTAGTTGGCCGAAAGTCCTACCATCAGGAAACGCATAATTGGACGAAATACTTTTTACACTACTCCGTGGTGTCCGGCTATTATAATTTTGCAATCATTGCGGGAAAAAGATTGACTCACATTTCAAAATAGCGTGAAACTTTTTCTCTTGCAAATCTAGTTACAGAAGAGCAATTTGTAACGAAAAGAATTGCTCGTATATTGCTAGAGAACTCGAATATGTCTGGAACTTGAACTGCTTGGGTCCCGAGAGTAAAATTTCGCGTTGCGGAA
>KQ435867.1:599043-622308 GCA_001276565.1 Melipona quadrifasciata
GTAAATCCATTATTGCGACATCGCCAGCAACATCTTAGAAATGATTCTCCGCGTGATATTCCAACAGTACGGACGTCAAATATGGAAATTTTCTTTTTTTTTTTTTAGGATTATGATAAAGAACCTTTGGTATCTTATAAATTGAACTTGTATCTTGCAAAGAATGTAATGATGCGTATAATGTTTCACTGGTTGTTTTTCTCTAAGTCTAAGTAGAATATACATGTACATAATAATAATCAAAAGATATTATTTATCATCACGATAATAATCATTCACATATTGGAATATTTTTTTCTAGGAATTACGTATTAAAGTTTCTTTTCTTCATCACCATGTATAATATTACCAAGTATATGAATGATTATTACCAAATGGTAAATAATATTTTTATTATTATATTGTGTACTGTATATTATATATTATATAAGTATATAAATATAACAGTGATGAAGTATGTGTTTCGTAGTTTTACAATTGTCTTATTCATCTTAAGATTCGCGACCAACTGATGATATCGATGTTGCCTGTCTGACGCGGACTTTATTCTACTTCTTTCTCAACAGAACTAGCTGGTTTCATTGTTTTAAAATTCGTAAGAATTATATCACTTCTAGTACAAACATTCTTGAACTACGACAGTCGTTTTTTGCTAACAATTAAAACAATTAAAACAATTAAAACAATTAAAACAATGTTTAATAACAATTAAAAAACATATCCAATTGAAATTTAAACATATATAGGGAAATCGTGCAATTATTTCGATTATTGATAGTAAGATTTTGATATTTTCATTGCAAATTCTATCAGCCTTCGATATATTTAATTTAAACATCAAATATGACGAACAATCGACGACACATTCAATGCGATTTCTCATACCAATGACTATCTTACACCGATTATATATAGAAATATAATGTAAAGTATGCCATCCATCAGTATTCGGGTCTGCTTGAAAGTATCGTTTTCATATTGTGAAAGGGGTGAAAGGTTGGTGAAACAACGTTCGAATCTCCCTTAGCAGTACCATTGGAAACAAAAGATTCGAACCAGTGCTCGATCTCGTCTATCTAAGCACAGTTTCGCGATCGAAAATGGACGAAAATCGAGCTCCGGTTCTTCCGAATAGCGAAATAAGGCAATTCCCCCGGCGCGAAAAAAATGGCCAGTGATTCATGCGCCGCGTGCGCCAACGGAGGAAAAAGGGGGGGACGTATGTCGTTGGCCTGTCGTACTTCCTTTCCCGTGAGCCCCGGGAAGTCTATTCAGAGGCCGCGCCACGACGTCCAGCATCCACAGAGGGCCTCAGAGCGTTCCACGGTGATTACCATATTGCATGTCACATTGTCGGCGCACCCCACGGACCAGAAGAGGAGAAGGAGACACGGCGGCGTGGAACGGAGGAGGAGGAGGAGGAGGAGGAGGACGAGGAGGACGCTAACCACATTGCAATATACCGGAGGGCACGGCGTCTATAAACCACCGCAATTCTATCTACGTCCCTTCTAAGCGTACATAACTCCTGCCGCCAGGATTAAGCCTTTTATAGTCCTTTGAAGCGGCGAGCCCTCGGCCTCTTTCCATCTTTCTCGCTTCTCCGCACGGTTTCTCTGCTTCCAGCCCGCCAGCAAGCCTCCTCCCCCCCTCCTACCTATCCAGTCTCTTCCGTCTTCGTGTTCCTCTCTTATTTCGTTTCTCGCGAACGCGTTGTTCTCTGGCACACCACCGAGGGGTGGTTTTCGCGAGACGCGCGAGTTTTTCTTCGACTCGTAACTGCGATTGACGTCGGTCGGAAAATTTGTTTGGACTTGGATTTAGATTTAGTCTTAGTGGAACACTTTTACATCCGCGAATGTAGGGTGCGTGAGTGTATAAATGTCGAAATATCGTTAACTCTTTTAAACGTCGTTTGTCATTTTAATCGTAAGTAAGATTTAGCCTTGCGCGAATTTATTTTCTTTTTTTTTTTTTGGCATCCGATTTTTTGATACATTAGGTGTTTGATTTTACCCTACTTTTTTCTGTAACTCAAATAGTTTATATCTTTAACAACGTGATCTTGTCTTATCCGAGAAAACATGGTTGGGTGTCAACAAAATTAACAGACATGGTACTTTCGGTGCACATATAAATTTATCGTGTCCTACTTTCGCAGTTTTAATGGAATTTCGAAACACACGCGTGATATGTCTACGAGCGGATCGGGGTACTTTCGCGAGCTCGTGTATAACGCTCGCAAAATACAATAACGGGGAGCGTGTGTTCCCTAATACGAAATTTCTATTTGCGCGAGTGGCGGCGAACGCCAAACGCTAACGATGTAAATTTCCCATATTCCGGCACGAGGTACACGCTTACACGCGACGCGCATTGATCAGCCGGCCGCAGCCTCGCGCGCCCTCTTTGCCTTCTTTGTGCGTTTTCGCGGGCAGACCGCAAAGGAAGAACGGCGATATCGCCCGGCCGCCATTTGTCCTTTTACAGTACAATCGCGTGCGCCGCGCGCGGAAATTGAAAGGAAGTCTCTTAATCCGTGTACCGCAATTTTTCGCCCGGTGGCGAGTGGCCCGCCCTGTAAAACAAACAATCGCGTATCCGGGATCCGAGCAACGCACCGGCCCGGCTACGACAATGGGAAGGCGTTCCTGGAAAGCCCGCGGAAAGCAAGCACGCGACACGGTCTCCCGAACAGACAACGCGCGAGCACTTACACGCCGACCGCGTATGCACGTTCCGCGGGTACACGTGGCGCGTGAATCACGGGACATTTGTTGCCGCCGGCAAGTTGCGTTTCTACGACGGTCTGCAACGACCACGCCGGTATGCAGGAATGTGCATTCCTTGATTAATTTCGACACTGCAATAATGTCAGACTTTTTTTTCGTGCGTATGAAATATCTTTTTTCGTTGAAAATTGAATTTGACGGGTTAGTGATACCCATTGTAGGATCGTATTATTAATCAGGACGAACAACGTCGGTGTGCAAGAAGGTACATTCCTTGACTAATTTCATCAGTATACCGACGACTATAGTATCAGGTACTTTTTTGTGCGTGTGAAATATCTTTTTTCGTTGAAAATTGAATTTGACGGGTTAGTGATACCCATTGTAGGATCGTATTATCAATTGGGACGAACAACGTCGGTGTGCAAGAAGGTACATTCCTTGACTAATTTCATCAGTATACCGACGACTATAGTATCAGGTACTTTTTTGTGCGTATGAAATGTCTTTTTTTCGTTGAAAATTATTAGTAACAATTGTTAACATTAACGCAGTCACTGTAGAATCGTATTATTTTTATCAATTAGAATGAACAACGTCAGTATACAAAAAGGTACATTTCTTGACTAATTTCGATAATACACGGACAATTTTTTTTTTTTTTTGTACATTTGAATTCTCCTCTTTTTGTTCAAAATTGAACTCGACAAGTCAGTAATCATCGACGCAGTCACAGCAGGGTCGTATTGTTTTTAATTAGAATGAACAGTATGCAAGAATGTGCATTCCTTGGCTGATTTCAATAGCGCACTGGTATCAGGTTCTTTTCTCACCCGTATGAAATATCTCTTTTCATTTTTTTGGAAACTAAATTTGGCGGGTCAATAAGGATCATTGGAAAATCTGTCTGTTGGAATACTATTTCTAATTAGAAACAGCGGCATACGATTAATTTTTTATCATTGTGTTTTATAAAGTACGTACGCACGTGTTGCCAATCGTAGATAGATACACGTATCTGAGACATAAAACTTCTTCTCCGCAGATTTTTTTTAATAAAAACAAAATATATAAATTGTACACAAATATTGCAGCGTGAAAAGATATTTCTTCCCAGTGGTATTGAGTATTTTGGGAACCATCTCGCGTACGTTTATCAATCGACAAACTTTTCCTTTGTGTCCACCTTATCTCGCAGATACTTTATCTCGTGAAACTTAACCCACGCAGCAAACGGCGTCGAAATTGTTCGCGACCATTCACCGATCCCTGCATATCGTAGCGATGTATGTACGCGGCGTTTCCTATTCAACGCGGCCGTCTACGCGGCAGACGAACAGAAGAAAGCGAGAAAGCGGTGGATACGTACGAGAGAAAACTTGAGGTATTAAAGTTGGCGAACTTGCCAGCCGACGTATCCACCTTTTCGCCGATCCTTTTCCCCGTATCTTTCTATGCTACCATCCCTCTGATCGCCGCAACCCCCGCGCGGCTCATCGCGTCTCTCGCTCGGCACCAGCAGCAGGATATTGCGCTAAAGGAATTACTCGTTTTTCACTCTCCGCGCGAGAACGTCGCTCGCTGGACGAGTGTGAAAGAAAAATCGCGATATTAAACTGAATCCCGAGGCTGTCTTTTCTGTCTGTCAGACGCCTGCATCGTCCCGGAAACGACGACGTTCCAAAGAATTCCCTCCTCCCCCTTCCCTTTTTCTCCTTCTACAATATATCTACTTCGACTGCAGCGTCTTCTTTTTCTAAATTCTTTCTCTTGCTTCTTCTTTCCTTCTTCTCGACGAACGCCGAAGAGTGAAAAGCGAAGATAGTGATTGAACGTTTCATTTAGGCTGGAAATGATTTTTAAATAAAATCGATCGTCTTTGAACAGTTTCAATATTTTATTAAAAAATAGAAGAAAGAACTTTCTAGCTTTCGAGTATTTCATAATCTCTGCGTCACTGGTGTAACTTTGACAAAAAAATTCTTCCCTCGTGACAATGTTTCGCAATTCTGACGAGAATCAAAGCATCCGGAAGCGCGACTCGTCGCGAGGCACGTCGTACGTTTGGCAACGAAACGGGCACTCCTGGCGCGAAACAGCGAGAAACGTGTTCGCGGTTATCGCAAATCAGTCACAGCGGGGGACAAACGACGTGCCAGCCTCTCGCATCTGAGATTCCGCGCGTCGTTTCCCTCGAGGACACCGGAGAAAATCCACGTGTTCCTTTTGCCGACTTTCAAAATCGGTCGAGCCCGGGTTAATTGCACGAGGACGAAGAAAATAAAGAAAAGAAAAGGATGAAATTACAGTTGATCGATAAATCGAAGAGGAGAGGGGGGAGGGGGGGGGGATGGAGAGGGATGGACAGAAAATTTGAATGTATTATTAAGCCAGGGATGGAATCAGGTTGGGATCGGACAGGTGGATTCTATATGGATTGGTTGGTCGCGATCGATAAACGGATGCAATTTTACGGGAACCGTCAGTTTACGGCACGGTGTATCGTTGCTTTCTAATTTATATACTTGATGTCTCAATTTGTGTCGTTGAAAAATCCCTCGGTCATCGTGTATTGTGGGCTAATTGAACAACGAACACGAGGGAAGCCAGTTTACTCGAGTAATTTTCGAATGTAAAAGTCCTGTATAATTTCGATGGTAATGGATCGGTTGTAAAGGAGAAAAGAAAAACACGTCGTTGATGGATGGTTTGATTGCAATATGCGCCGATCGCGTTGTTTTGACCGGCTCGAAATTATTTTGATACTTGAACATTATATATTTGTTCAGTGCAATCTCTGAACAGATGTTATCGTATCTTCATCTTATCGTGACAGAAACGATTTTAGGTTCATTTGCGATCCTAAACTGAGTGATTTTGAAAACTTCGAGGGATAAGAATGTAATTATCTGAAAGACTGTTTTCCAGTTTCATGTTGTGTTACGCAGAAATGATTTCATGATTTACCAATCATATCGGTTTTACCTTATTTCGAGTCACTCCATTTTGTCACATGGACTTTTTGTGTATCTTGGTTTCATTAAATTTCGGATTTTGAATTTCGATCGATCGTCCGTTCCGAATGTCATGAATTCTTATTTTCGAACAATATTCAATTTGAATTAATTCCATGATTTTTCAATTAAAGAAACGCAAGAAAGGATCTTGAAACTGTAATCGAGGAATCGTCAATCTTCAAAGTCCTCTAGAATCGTACAACACTCTTCATACTCGTTTTAAAGAGCAAAGTCTCTACTTTCGCACATTTGAACTCAGATTCTTCAAAGATCCAAAGACCGAACGTCGTCGAATTGTACAAATTCAGACGACAAACGGAAATATGATTTCGTCCAGTCGACGAATATCTGACGAAACAAATATCTCGTTATCGTATCGAGACGTCTTTGTGCATCTGATGGCACGCGGTCGCGCAACAGGCCGTGTTCGATCTTTCGCCAAAGGCTATCAAACGTCGTTAACAGTGTTTAAATGCTTCAAGTACAGCACGTTATCGGCTAACGAACAAAGTTACGACTCGTTTGCTGATGCCCTGTTTACACTCGTGATATCGCGACGTTGTTTAACGGACGCTGGCCTGAAAGATGGCCCAATTGCCAAGCGACACGCTAATTCTTATGATTTCCGCGCGCTCAGCGGGCCTTGTCCAGTCTCCTTCGTACTTGTCTCTTCTCGTGTTCTCGCCTCTCGAGGATCGACTTTTCTTCCTCCTCTTGTCGGTGGCCGTTGCACTTCCAGGTATCCAGCCGCGTGATTACTCGCAATTTACTCGCCGCGACGCGAGATTTCCTTCTTTCTTTCCTTCTTTCTTTTTTTCCCCGAGTCGCACGGAAAGAAGCAGCAGAATCGCTCGTAGCGTTTTTAGGCAAGCGGCAGTCGCTGACTTCGCTATCAACCACCTTGCGTTCCTGCCGCAAGAGAGCTCGCCGCGAGAACGATCATGCTAGGTGTAAATTAAGTTATTACAGTCACTCGGTTTTTTATCGGGCGAAGCGAGCCGTTTAACGGGCAGGATTAATCCTTTCGCTGGCGGGTTCTTGCGCTGACATGCTTCGGATGGCGTTCTAGTTTGCGATGAGTGGTCATGGTTGATGCTGTAACGAGGGGTTGCTTTCCTGGAGAGTTAATGGCGATCTCGATCTCTGTGGATTGTGGATTGTGTTGTGTATTTAAGATACAGAAGTACACGCAAAACGTATACAATGCTACAAAGTTTAAAAAATTTTCGTATAATTTCTCGTCTGTTTATATATCCGTGGAAATTTGGCTACGTGTATCTATTTTGCAAACTTTTGTCTCGTTTCTATGCCCTGTAATTCGCATCTGCTTCGATGATTTTTGAAACGAAAGGAAATTGGTTCAGCCAACATTTGTTTTCATTCATCGATCGGCAGATTCTTGTAATTTGAGTTGCGAGAGTCATTAGTTTGTTTTTCAACCTGTTTACTGAAGGCTATCTTGCAAAATGCTTCCTTTTCAAGAGAAGGGCACTTTTATTTTTCTGCAAAGATATCGCGGTATCGGTGTCAGTGGGGCGATACAGCAATAGGATGGAGCAAAGGTCACGATCAGCCTCCAGGCACCCGTTATAACGCGCTAATGTCAAAGTCGATCGAGGCGTTAACCGAGAGCGATTGATTGTTGCACGCTCGATACTTTCGCCTTTTAACGAGCGTAATTTATGCGACCGTTCATTATAGTTATTTAATAATTTACACGCTCTGAGCAAGCGCCTGCTATATTAAAACCATCGACTCTTATCAGAGATGTGAAAAAAGTAGGAAACAGTTTTTACAATGCAACAGAGAACGCCAGATTATTGTTTACACATTTTACGAGGAAAAATTGCCTGTGAAAGAATCAAAACTATCGACGACTTGTATTAGAGAAACGAAAGAAATGAGAGAAAGTTTTTCGTACATTTTACTATTTACTATTAAAATTATTCCAATCTCAATAGATATTCTTCTCCGTAATGATGAAAACATTTTCCACATTTTGACAAAAGCAGAAATATCACGCGCGATATTACGTCTTACGTACGGGAAAATTCGTCTTGCAAGATTCCGATGGCAAAATTACAGAATAAATTTCCAAACGCGATCAATCTCCCTACCTTCGAAATATTAAGCAACGATATGAAACGAGCGCAGAAACCAACCAACTGTTTCAACATCCGCGGTGTTTGCCAGAGACTGCCAGTGGAATGTCCACTGCAGATCGAAAACCATAACAGGCACACCCTGGCAGCTCGTGTACAAGGCTAGAACGAGCCGGCGAAAGGGCTAATAAGGTTTGGCACGGTGCGACGGTCACACGTGCAAGTCGGACGAAACGCGAATTACCGTTGTACCCGCGTAACACCCTCGCGAACATTATCGTCTCCTTGCCTCGTAGGCTTGTTTATGGCCGGCCGTGCCGCGTGGCTAATGGGCATCCTATTAGTCGGTGCTGAACCTAGAAAAGTCCCTCTCGGCGGCCCTCTAATGCGCCTTCGCTCTAATAGAATAATTCACCGGGCCGCCGCATTAGTCAGTCCGCGCGAGGCTCTAATCACGATTGCGGAACGCGCGCGGTTATCACGCGCGGTGAACCGGACGAATGAAAGAAGGGAAAAGAAAGAAGAGAAGGGCAGAGAGCATGCAACGCGCGTATGATAATAATTGAATTAAGTGGACGTCGCTTAATGACACTCGTTACGTTGCCAATGGCCAGGTCGCGGCAGAGCACCGACGCAATCGCGATCTCGCGTGTAACACCGGTCGACGAAGACGATGCATTTTACATTAGCGGCGAACGGTGTTTTAAAAAGGGACGGCCGACCGCGAGAAGGTTAATGTTACTTTGCTCGAGCTTTGACTTTGATTTCGAAGTTTCTCTTGGGTCTTTGGAAGTCTTTCCGTTGGGCCATTTTCCTTTTTTATCACTGAAAGTGATTTTAGCGGGGGTAACCCAGAAAATCGGGCCTCTTCAGGTGCAACGCTGATGCAACGAAAATTAGCGATTGGTCGATTTAGGTCACGTGATTCGCGAGGGCGCGTTGTCTGATACTGAGCGATCGCGCCTGTAATTTGTTTCGTATCGATTCAAATGTTTGCACATCAATAAAATTTTACGGCAAAAAAGTCTTCATTTCCTAATCCACAAGTCGTGCAGTTTTTTTTATTTAACGGACGATTATTAAACTAAATTCATGAAAATAGTCGGAAATAACTTCCTACTTTTCATTATATCGCATCAACGAATCTCTTTTAATGAAACTATAATATATTTAAAACTGGCTCCACGTTTATGAACATAAATGTTCATTTTTATACACATCTTCGTGTTGATTTTCAAAGTACTCATCTTGTTTGTCGTTGCCGTGCTAATGAAATCTCAAAACAAAGTTTCATACGACGCGCGCAATAGGTATGTACGTTTATGGTAGTTTTAGTGGTGAGCCTTTCTTCAGCCAGCGTGCCATATAAGTCGATGGAGTTCCGTGAAAATTTCGAGCGTATACGAGCCATGTCGATGATTAAGGGTCGTTAATTGAATTAACGACAGTACTTTTCGATTGTAATCATCATGGCCCGTTCCACACGACGGCTAATCGCTGGAAAATCCTCCCGGACTCGCGCGGTCGTGAACGATAAAGGCACCGCCGTAGAAACGTAATTTCCTGGCTGTTTGCTTTTGCGTTAATTGCCAGCTATCCACCAGGCCGGGAATAGCCGGCTTGTTTTTCCTTTGAATAACAAGTTTTCCACCGGGCAGAACGCAATTATCCATTCAAGTCGGTGCCGTCATTGGCGAAACTTACGGCCAAGCTTTTCCAGCCACTTGATCGACCGACCGATCATTTGCAAGTTAATTTGTAAACGCTCGCTGTTACGGTTGTCTCTGTAACGAGACGCTACGCGGCGAGACATTTCTATGTAAATGCTGATTTTTAGATCAGCTTGAAGTTTCGTCGAGTTTCACCATTGCCACGAGTAAGTTTATACTTGCTTAGCGGAGTTGCTAATTGGAAGATTTGGAATAATCTCGAAACAAATTTCTCCGCGGGTATGTTGAAATTTGAAAGATTATCAGACGTTTGGATTTACTGTTGTCGAAGTTACGAAGGACTTTGGCTTAATTTTATCTTCGAAATCCAAAATTGTTTTGTAGTTGGTGGAACTCCGAGACTAGAGTCATAGACTAGAGTAGCGCAATTGCGATTAGCGTTTTTGAGTTTGAAATGCTGGGAATATACGATCGTTGGAAATTAAAGTTCCTAATATGGAAAATAAGGAAGTGTAAAATTTAACTATTTTCATTAACTCATTTCGTTAATGAAAACCGTGAAGAATATTTAAGTTTGGTTAAGATTAAATTTATAATATATTACAAGTACGTTGGAATTGACGATCGACAAAGTGTCTTGTTAAAGATAAAGAACCTGAATTAAATGTAGCAGATGTATTTAAATTGACGCTGCAATTATGATACAGAGAGATAAAGTTTAATAATGCAGTTGAACGATTCCCTCGCGATAGCGTTGCATCCACTTTATTACTCCCGTAGGCATTTTTCGTGGCTTTTCTTCTCGTTTTTCTTCCTTTACCTCATTCCCCGCTTCTCTCTTTTCGTTTGTGTTTTCTTTATCGTTCCCCCGATCGTGTACTCGAGATGATAAACACAATGATAGTAGGATCATTTTCTTTGAAATTATCATTCCTCAGGCTCTACGATTGATTAATGAGCTTCAAATGGAACTAATTGTAAGCTTTTCTTATTATTCAAATTAGAAGCTTGTAAATACAGGCTTCCATGACTCTGAACTCGTGAGTAACATCATATTTTTTTACTTTACTGTATTCCACTCGTAAAATTGACTGCAATTTTAGATAAACTATAGATAGACAAATACCTGCTTGCAATTTAACCATCACTGAGCGAACGAATCGATCGAGTTTCGCTTCTGGATAAAGTTGTTACAAATATCAAACTGTCTCACAGACATACACTGATAACTTTTATTTCAAATTATAATATTTCGCTGAAAGAAGAAGCAATTTTTATTATCAAATATTTCTACAAATTAATTTCTCTCCTACGTCTACCTATTTATGTATCTCCAATTAACAATATTAAATTAAATTATTCTTCAATTATTATCTCTACTATTTTTTTTTTTTCTTTAAACTTCGCCATAACTGATTACATTCAATTTCACGCGTACGTACGTACGTTTTTAACGACTCTGCGTTATCGCACGTTCGCTGTTCTTTCGCATCGTATGATTCTTTTGCTTTTTCTTTTTTTTTTTTTTTTTTTTTTTTTTTTTTGAAATCTAAAGTGAACTCAAGGATAGCAGGATGTACTCGGCGAAGGAGCAATAAAGCCCAATGAGAGGCTGCGAGGCATAATAAAAATGCTAATTCGCAGCTTAACGCGCGTCATGTTTGTTTAACGAGAACGTTGAAAGTTTCGTTGCCAGAGATGGGAAAGAATCGTTCGTTCGAACGATCTCGAAATGGCTGGGAGTATGTGTCGAGCAAATGGCTGTGGATCGAAGGCGGCGCGTCGCGGACGAATATTTTTATCGATCGATTAACATCGAAGCTGACGTGAATCGACAACGGTGTGTCCGACTAATCAGGCGATTTGTATTGCCATCGAGAAATCATTGCGAGCTGTATAAACTTGCGATGCGGCATGCTATCTTCTACAGAGTGTCGTAGAAATAGGTGTTGGACAAGATTCAGTGAACTCATTTTATCACGTGCACGTGAACGTGAACTGATTAGGCATTTGAAACAAAAATCACTGTATTTTCCGAATATTACTGTATTCAATATTCAATATTCAATTTCATCGTTATTACCGTATTTTTATCAAGAGCAAGTGCTACATTTTGCTCTAACACTGTAGAGTATTAATCTTTTGATGTGATATCATCACTGTAAGTGATTTTGGCGGGAGTAACCCTCTTCAGGTGCAACGCTGATGCAACGAAAATTAGCGATTGGTTGATTTGGGTCACGTGATTCGCGAGGGGGCGTGGGATAGACCTCGAGTAGGAGTGGCGTTGTCTGGTACTGAGCGATCGCGCCTGTAATTTGTTTTCTATCGATTCAAATGTTTATTCGTAACTTTTTCTTCTACCTTACACTTTAATTTCTTTATATTCTCTACAAATGATATACTCTAGTTGTCGGTGGTTTTAGTGTTAATTTACCTCTCCTCATGTAAAATATCGAGAAACGATAAAAAAAAGTATCTACGTCCGTCACAGCCAACATAGACACAATCTTTGCGCAAGCATAATAATGAAATTACCTCCAATCAAATCGATCGGTGACAAGAGAAGAGTTCATTCCGGCTAGTTGGCTGCACGTGACTGTCGTTCCCCAGACGATGGATTGCATCACACACCACCTCGTGGCGCTGGTGATGCAATCTAAAATGATCGATCGTCCAGGAAGATCGAGGACTTGACATTTCGCTTTACGAGATCCGTCTCGTGGACCACCCGGTAGACACTCGGGGCGTTTACCACCTAATACCAGCCAGCTTCTTAGCCGACGGATATTACGTTCACGCGTGTGCGTGCGTGATTTTGCGCGTAGGCAACAATGTACGTGGACAATTAGCGGGCGTGCGAGCACGCAGAGAGCCACGTAGGGAGGAAACGAATTGGTTACACGGTTGTCTGGGTGGGAATAATGGAGTCTTAAGCTTTGCTTGGTAGACGATCGAGATAACTAATTGGGTTACTATGGCTCGTCCTCCTCGCCGTGACTTTAATACCGAAATTATCACCGGTGCGTGATTAAATCACAGAGGGAAATTGCTCGATCGAGTGGCGTTATTAAAATTAATCCCTTGAGCGTTCATGTCGAGTATACTCGTCATAAACGCTGAAAGAAAAATTCGCTTTTGCTATTTATTATAAAATTTAGGTAAAAAGATGTATATATATATATATATATTTGTAATTTTAGCACATTTTAGAATATTTCAACAGAAAAATAAAATAAAACCAATGGAATTAAAAATTTTTCAATTTATAATTCAACTCAATCTTGCAGCAAGTGCATTTACCATGTTTCGTCGTCGCCTAAAAATAATTAAGCACACCAGTGCACATATATTTTCGAAATAAACGAAACAAAAAGCTTAACGAATTCAGGATCAACTGCTGGTGAAGATAGTTTCGAACAAGAATTTCGATTGTAGTAATTTTGATTCTGACATATTTTTCGTACAGTAAGTAACATTACATTTTTTTCGTGTTAGAGAAGATCGTCTCGTTCGGATCTTATTTTTATCTTTTAATCTTCGTTGTAAAGGTCCTCTTTTCGTTTAATTTACGTTCTAATAATCTGATCATTCCGCTGAATGCCGCAGTAATTATTCTTGAATATCCGAGATTTATGGCACGATTATGAAGTAAAGTATCAGATAAGTATCTGGATTTAGAAGTTGGAATGATTACTCCTTTCATTGGGATGTAATAAATCAGGTTTCTGATACGCGTATTGGTTATAAATAGTACTCGGGCCTGATACGGTGTGTCGATAAGCTAATTAATTACTTTGAACAATCCGGTCGCATGCATGCCTTTTCTTTTATCTGAATTAATTGGCCTTTCGCAGGGTACAAATGTGCTAAATATTTAGACGTACATACGTCACGGTACGTAACGAGCGAACGAGCATGTTCTCTTGAATTACGCGAGTGTGTATTCGCACCTTCCACTTGCTTTGAAATTCTCACTTATATCCACGTGTCTGTCATTTGGCATACGTTCAATGTTCCGATTCGCTACTTGAGAAAAGAAAAAGAAAATGAATTCCAATATTCTATTTCCTTGGAAACGCACCGTTCGCGGACTAACCAAATAAACTTGGCATAACCGCAAACACTCAGCTTCCCCCCCAAGTGCCGACAACTTCAGTCGTGTCCTCGAAAAGAGAAAGAAGAGAACCCTCGTTGGCACCTTTTATGAATATACAAAATACGCGTGTCACGCGAAATATTTCGAAACTTCATCGTAACATATAGTTATCCAAAAGTAGATGTAGCATGGAAATTAAAATGTACTCGGTGCAACTATTTGACAAATGTATTCAATGTACACACAGTGAGATTATATTACTATACTTGCCTGTACCATTCGATCTTTAATATACCATTATTTTTATAATAATTGCAAGTTCTGTCATACAAATTTTTCCATTGGCTCCAATATGCGTTTAACGCTTTGTCGCAGTGCCAACAAAGTTCCGAAATGTGTTTTACATTGGAGCACGCAGTATAGATTTCGCGGTGGATACGGTGGATGTTTGAACCGAGAAATTTCGTGAGCTAACGCAACACTATTTAAAGGTTCATCGTCGTGTTAATAAAACGTTCGAGCAGGATTAGGGTGACGCGGGAGGGCCTATGAATCAGTCGTGACCGCAGCGTGTTTCACGTGCGGAGGTAAAACAACTCCGCCGTTCGTTCGGTTTCCTCCTCTGCACGAGTCGTCGCATGCGTGAAATCAGGGTGCGGCCACGTGTTGACTCCCTCGTGGCCTCTCACCCCCGTGCGTTCTGCCTATTTTGCGTTTCTTCGCGTCTTTCCCTCGACCATCCCTGCCGCTGCTCCTCGTTTTTCTGCTCGTTTCTGCCCCCCTCGTCGCCTATCCTTGCCCTCTGCCCTGTCCATTTAGCAAATTGATTCCATAATACTGCCCGCATCGCGGCTTCTGACTAGCGTGATGTTTTAAATGCCTGGTCACTGGCACACGCATGCCACACGACGAGACGTCAGATAAATTTCACGTTAGTGCTTCCGACGAGTGACGAACATTCCACTCGGACGTGGAAACGAGTCGAAGAAATTTCGTTTGCTGGAATTCTGATGCGATTGATAAATTTTTTTTACTCTTCGTTCTATTTTCTAACTACCGTTCTAGCTGCGCGCGATTGTCGCAAACACTTGGGCATTCATTTTAGAAATATGCGAAATATCCAAAGCGGTACCACTTACTGAAAAGTTAATCGCGTAGACGATTTTATTTTCGTTTTACTTGGCTGCATTCTTTGATTAATTCTTTAATCGAAGGATCAGAAACTAATAACATGGACAGACAGATCTCCCAGTAGATAAATTGCTTCGCCGTGGATATTGACAAACTGAGTAACGAGTGAACCTGGCTTTTCCAGTTGACAAGTTAACAAGCGTGACTGGGAATTTGTTATCAACGTTTCAATATTTCATTTAATGTCAATCACGATAGGGTCCTCTCTGCGTAGAAAGCGCGTTAAGTGGCGACGCAGAACAGAACCGTGAGTTTCCAAGCGACAGCTAATTTCTAAAGTCGTCACGTCAAAATCATCCGTTAGTCGTATCAACCAGCAGACCGCAATTAAGTCGACAGATAATTACACTGAAATTGATTTTTAAAACAAAGTATATTAATTTACACGATGAGGAAACACGATATTTAATTATGAAATTGATTTATACAACAAAGTATATTAATTTACACGATGAGGAAACACGATATTTAATTAACGAGTATGATAGACAGTGGTCGCGATATTTAACCCTCAATTTGTATTGTTGAATCATTTATCACTCCAACAACTTTGATAACGTTGCATAATCAATTGCTTGCTTCGCGTGTCGTGTAAAATAAAATAAAATAAAATGAAGTAAAACATCTTGGAATTCATTAATCTAGGAGCGTTGTGACTATCTGAAAGCCAACTTGTCGCAGTTGAGGCTCAATTGACAAATGAAACACGTTCTTATTATTATTCTTCCGAGCGACTCTTCTTATAAATAATTCTCATAATTTATCAAACAGATTCCATTGAAAATTTCCATCCAATGTATCAACCTAAATAATTCACGTCCACCTCTTGAAAAATTCCTCCACCTTTTAAAACACCATCAATTACGTTCGTCGATTCCTTTTTTCAATCATCTCCTCCGGCAGAAGTGTCTCGAGCAAACGGGAAAAAAGGAAGGTGAAAATCGGCGAAACGGAGAGGGACGTGTCGCGCGAGTCGAAGACAGAAGGAGAAGGAAAGGTTGATAAAGAGGTGAACACGAAGCGATTTCGTAATTAATTAATACACGAAGCCGTGGCACGTGGGCCACTCGGTGGTGATTTCGTTTGGAAAGGGCCCGGCCTCGCCGCGTTTCCTGGCGCACGCGCGAATCGTTAAGCCGATCGACCGGGTAATTAAGCGACGATTAACGAATTATCGGGAAGCAGGGCCCGTTCTTTCGCGGCGAGCCGCCGAAGATTAATGGTAACGAGCGCGCAACGGGCAAAAGTTCGTTTAACTCGAAACGTGCGGACGCGGCTGCGTGCAGAGTGCACGGGGCCCGCGAGCTTTGCTTTGCGGAACAGTCACGTACGTGCTGATTTGATATCTGCATTTGATGTGACGATCCTTGGATCCTTTTTTCCTTTTTTACTTAAGCGCGTACATTACGGTCATTTCTCCTGAGAGAAATATAAGTAATTAGGACGGCATGGAAGTGTAATTTATTGTTACATGATGTTGATTTGCGCGAGCGAATGCACAGTGAAGATTAAAGATTAAAAGATTGAAGATTAAAGTTAAGATTTGAGAAGATTAAATCTTTATAAAATCTTGAAGGTTTTAAATCCAGACCAGAGAATTCGAACGATGGCTTACGCGTTGAATATAAGATTAAGAATATTTGGCGTTTGAGTTAGGATCGCGATGTTTGTTTGCGAAGACGATTTTTATTTAGCTTCGTCGTGTATTTTTCAACGTTTCGCGATTTCACCGCGCTGCGAACGCTTTGAGATTAATTTAATTTTTCGTTCTGCGAAATCAGAATTTCCTTTTGGTAAGAAAAACACGACTGTATTTGAACAGAAATGCATTATCGAATTACGATATAATCAGATTACGGAACCTCTGTTCTCTTTGTATTTAGAAAATAGATAAAAATTCCACAGCAACTCAATTACTTGAGTAAAAAACGCGCGAAAAAATTACACGCTTGTTACAAAGTTAAATTTTTTTAAATTAGTTTTAAATTACTGCGAATTGAGTAGCGTGTTGAACAACTCGTCAGACCTCTCTTAAATGTAGAAATTGTTTCTTTCTTTTAGTTGTGTACGTTCGAAACCTGCGGTTTAGACATTCACGAAAATTTATATAGGATTATAAAAAGCTGGGATAATTTGGGTCGGTACGTAAGTAATTTGAAAGATAGACGTGATTAAAATGATGAAGCACCGACATCGGGAAGATTTACGGCGCTGATCTTACATTAATTCGTCGCGCAAACACATTTGTTTCCAAATTAGCTACATATTTCCGAAGCGTGTACACTTTCTCTAAACGCGTTCCTCGTAAAAAATCATTGTATCAATCGTTCTTTTAGCGGACCCAGTGTAAATAATCGAGACTTTCTAATTCTCTGAATAATTGTTCGATCGTCGTTTCTACGCGCTTGTAAAATTTATTTAAAATTATATTAAATTTATTTGAAATTATACGAAATACTTTGAAATTATCACATTTATACGCGTTGTAACGTGATTGTTTCAAACGGCACATCGATTTACGTGTTTGTTGTTGAAATGATAATTTGGAATTTAAAATGAAGTCGTACGTTTCGAGCTGTTTAAAATAATATCTGTTATACATTACAGGGACAGACGTATGACATTTACTTTTCTAACAGCTTAGATTCTTTATCATACTAGAATCAGTGATTCCCTTGTCACCGTGAAATTTATACAATTTCTCGATGAACGACAGATGAGACAGCTGAAAAATTTTTCAAAAGCCTCGAGGTGTTGCAGGATGAGCAAGCTACTATTCACAAGATTCGCGAAATTTTACGTTGTTTCGTCAGAGAAAGCAGTTTGTTCGTACTTACGTCGATATCCCTGATAGAGGCACCCACATGTTTTCCTGCGATCTCGTGTGGGTGCTCGTGCGTAGAAATCAATTTCACCGTGTATAAAAAGATGCTTGAAAGTTCGAAAACTAAAACATGGAATTATTTTATTGCGAATTTTCTTTTCTTTTTTTTTTTTTTTGAAGTGAAAATAATCTTCGTGAAGTGAAATCAATCTCAGTCTGCTTCTAATTTTAGTAAAATACGAACTCTGCATATTTATTTAACAGTGAGTCTTGCTTTCTTCTTTTGCTAGATTTTAATTAGGAGAAATTTCGCTTAAAAATGGTGTACAGCCAGAGAAACACTCGTAAATACAATAATTGCATAATCGCATTGTGAACAATTATAGTATTTGAAACATTATAGTATAGAACTTGCAAAGTTTTATTTTTAATAATTAGTCTCTCTAACTTATCATCTTCAAAAAAAGAATTAATTTCAAGTGCAACAAGTGGCCTACTTGCGGAATTTTTTTCTTTATATCACAAAACAGTTATTCTTGCTCAAAATTTTCGCGATTTTTACTACTAATTTCGCTGATTTGACCATCGGTTCGTGTCGACGAAACAGACGGGGCTGCCACGTCATCGTTTAGAAACCAGCGCCACCGAAACACCTACGAACACTTGTAGGACACTTTAACGCGTTTCAGTCTGATTAAATTCGGACATCAAGCTTCGTGGCAATTAACACTGTTAATAAACCGAAGACGTTCCCCGCGTGTCTCGAAAGAAATTTTAAGAAAGCCCTGCTGCCACTTGCAAAACTATTATAGCTTTGAATAACAATCAAATGTCAGAGAATTATGCGTGCTCGTATACGACAATGTTCGACGCAGCGCGCCTGTTACACTGGAAATATTTTCTCCTTACGATTCTTACGGCCATCTAATAAATGGGACATGCTGGGCATTAACATAAAGTGATTTATGTATTTATCTCTGGCGCGTTCGTACATTTACGAGCGTCGTTAGATCCATTCGTCGTCTCATGATGCGCCATCGATCTCCGATCCGCGTTTCTGGGAATGTAATTCTTAATTTAAACGCTACTTTTATTTTCGATTTCTCTTGCAAATGTAATGTCGAATCGCCTTGTTCTCGTATTCGTCTTTCAATCTTGAAATCTGACAAACATAATTTCTCACGTGTACGAAGAGATTTATTCTTTTTCTATTGGAAGACATTTAGATTCTCTGTGTGTCTAATATCTTAAGTCTTAGACTTATCTTCAGGTGTCGTATACTTAACTAACTCAAGCGCCAACTTTTCAAGGCTTTTCGAACATAGTCGAAGATCGAGACTTTCAAGATTTCCAAAACTTGTGAAAACGCTCTCGAAATTTATCGAAAGTTTCAAGACTCGAACGTGTTACTCGAACATCGCCACGTATTTCGTTCACTTTCGTTTTTAATTTTCTCGGATTATAGGAACTCCTGGCGATGGAATTCCATTATTGAGATTCCACGTCACAGCTTTCCACCGCGAGTGTCGATTACAAGTACTGGCTCTAAGTATGCAAATTATAAATAATTAACGAGAACGACAAGAGTGGCAAGAATAAACGAAGCTCGATGTAGTTTCATTTGACCGATCCGTTGCGTAATTCCTAATCGAATGGCGGATAGTAACTTTGAACTCCGAAGAAACGACATTTCGTTTCTCTTTGTTGGAAGCTCATAGGCCGATTCTTTAACTGCTAATTGCCGCGCCGAATAATATTTTACTGCCTCGTTTCGCTGTCTTTCGGTTTCATAACTGCTTCGGGTAATTAAATGCACGAGCGGCAATTACACGTGACAACTGCTCCCGCTGAATTTAATATTTTCTTACGCAGTTTCAGCGGTATTATAAAATTATATATACGTGCGTACGTACATGTGTATATTGCGAGGCATTAAGCTGGCCAAGTCTCGAGTTGTTTATCACGTTACAACGTACGCGAAATACCGCATAACTGTCTTGCATTGTTCTCGTATTTATGAAGGATACGAGCGGAGTTTTTTCTTTCTTTTTTTTTTTTTTTTTAAAGGAGTATTTGCAAATTTTCAAAGAATTAACAAGTGATAAATGAGACAGTCCGTATAATTAGCAGCACACTGTGAAACTGTCGTTTCTGTTTATTTCTTGTTGAAATTTGAGAGCTTTCTCTGTTTCTATGTTTCGAGCAAGTATGTTTTTTCTTTAAACATGTCACTCTCCTGCTGCGTCATGTACTTTAGTTTTTTTCGAATTATTTCGTAATTATTAAAATTTATGATGTTTAAAGGAGAATGTTTACAGCAAACGGGTCACCCTGTATAGACACACGGTGTTGCGAAATACCGTATCCGTTTTATTGGCACGAAATAAATAAAGCGCAGACACTACCCATTTCAGCGTCGTTACGCACACGGCTTATTTCACAATATCACAATGTGTAACCTTTTACCTCGGCGAATAAATTATAGATTTGTGTGGTCATTTGTATCGTACGGTCTCGATTTCAGTTATCGTTATTATTACTGCCGTCGCGGAAACTATACTGAAATATTTAATAAAAACAAGGAGCCGAAGAAATTCGGGCTAGCTCGGCTCGCGCGCGTGCTCGTGTGTGATAGCATGCGTGAGTGTTTGAAAGTCCAGTCAGAGAGTATCGTAACGGTGGATTTTTAGAAAGAGCTACAGCTACATCCACAGCATGTTTTGCTATCAATTACACATCATTTCGACATTTTAAGTTGACGTGTCCACATAATTTCCGAATTAGAATCCAAAACATTCGTCTGTGAATGTTGATTTTCCTTTGACATTCTAATCTAACATTTTTAAGTAATTTTATATCATTCTTGAACACTTGCGGAAAATTATCCCTGGATTGTTCTTTAAATCACGCCTTACAATTAGTCGGATTGTTTAATTTGAGAGCGCTTCATCCAAACAGGTGGACTACAAAAATTAAATTAATAAATTAATAAAATTAATATTGAAAGACTCGGGTGATCTAATGGCATCATGATTGAGGAGAGAGAAAGAAGATACATTGAAAATTGAATGCTTTAATCTTGACCAAAAGTGTTTGTGAAATCTCGTTGCACGAAAATAATATAATTGGAATTAGGAGACGTCGACGCCCATAGCGAAGCGACGATGATTCATGGAAACGCGAGGAGTAAATTAATGAGCCATCGAGGTGCGATCGTCAGTGGTACACGCGCTTTGCGTTTTCCGCGATCACGATGCTGACGTTTGTAAATTAATATATGTAATATATGTAAATGTTTACTGGGGAACCCTACGAGGTAGGGTTAAGCGGTATTTATCACGAACGATTTTCATTTTCAAAGTCAAAGTTACGTTTAATCAGCTGGCCTTTAATGGAAAACGAGCACGAGAGTCACGTGTGCGATAATTTTTCAATCGACGAAACTAATTCCAACATATATGCTCGAGGATCGCGCATATATCTTGAGAAATAATCGTACCCTCTCGTCTGGTGGTCTCGTTTTACGATCGGTTTGTTCCTCTTGTAATTAATACTTTTTTAATTAATGACCGGCGTAAAAATCGTGATTTCAATTTCGGCTTTCTTGCTATTTAATTATAGATTCATCGGCGCTGTGAAATCGATCGAGTATCAAGATAACCGGACGAATTTCAATTACGAACATTGGAAATTACAGGCGTCGAAGTCGTTACGCGGGAAGATTGAATTTAATGAACGGTCCAAGAATTCTCGGAATAATTACTATTTAATCAAATTCTTCCCCACCTACCCGCTGAAATTTTCCTTTGAGCCTCGTTGCTCAGTTGCCGATGCAAACTTCCGTTTGTGTTCTTGAATTTCTCCGTTTTCGCATCCTCGCGGGAGAGGATTTTAAATTTGCTAAATTCAAATCTAAATTGCCCGATCTCCAAGTTTTTCAACCTCCAAGAGATTTCTAATTTCGAGTAACTAGATTTGCTCGTTACGCTCAATCTAATCATTATACTCCTTGTTCTTTGCAATAATTTTTAAATTCCATAATTAGACGATTTAGAACTAGAACTAGCAAAGTGATAATAATGTAACCTCTGCGCGATAGTTTTTAATTACATTTACGGCGATACATTTTCACAGATTTGGATAATTAAATTTTGTATATTTAGAGTAAATTTTCAAATATGCAGTCGTTCCTCGATGCAAGTTCCGGTGTTAATGATTTCAATAGTTTCGTATAAAATAAAAGTCCTACTCTGATTTCATCTGATGAAAAAAAAAGAAATTGTGCCTTTGAAAAGTACGTTCAGAAAAACAGCTTGTGAACTGTGGATCTTGATATTTAAAGCGGGTATGTGTGATTTCACCGCGGAGCCACGTGGGCGACTGATCGATCGAAGGATCGATCGGGGATCTATCGGTTGCGTGGCCACGCGAAAGGCCATCGGTGAATTGCTTCGTATAAATTGTTAATTATACGGAACCGTGGCGCGGTGGCTTGTAAAGATCGCGTGGGAGTATTTCGTGGCCGGACCGGTTTCGGGCCGATGGTAATTAATTTTCACACTCCGTTTCTAATTGAAAAGGATCCAAAGCGCCTGACTAGGAGACCGGCAGCGTTTGTTTGCTGGCAGCGTAACTCCGTAGCCGATAATTGAAAACGGGGCGATCGTGTTTTAAAGGCTGGCCTGGCGAAAGTGCGCGCCGCTTTTTCGTTTATTATCGTTGCGTTTGTTGATTTATCGCTTTAGCGGTCAATTTCCAACGGCTTAGCGGCCCAATCTCGCTTGTTAATGTCACTCCGCTCCGCGCGAGCCTTTGTTAACAGCCGTAAATTTTCCAATGAGAGCGCATTAGGAAATATACTTAGCGGAATTAGCGGACGCGATTCGATCTTTACGGTACACAGGTTTAACGAGCCGCCGTTAGAGCAACAGATAGTCGCACAGGTTGGGAAATTCATTCGGAAGATGAATTAATTTGTCTTTCGCGAGGGATGAATCTTGTTTCGACGAGGAATCCGTACGTGATACAATTTCAGTGGAATTGGAGATTTCTAATTCTTACTTTCATGCAGTAAATATTTCTATACGTGATGTGAAAAATTACTAGACCGATGTGAAAACAAGCTTTCATATTTTTTTTAACAATATTAAAGAACAGTAACGTCGGAGTAATTTTTACTTGACGTGTTGTCGAAATTTAATTCGAAAGAAAGAAACGATTAACACAGCTGGAGCGTAAATTGACTTCCAGGGAAACACTTTGCTCTCGATGCTCTTCCTTATCGCTCAAAATGAGAGACCAGTTACCAAAAAAAAGAAAAATATCTCGTAAAATCTCCGGAGAAGATACTGAAATTTCAGTACGACTCGCCAACGCTGCACGCGTAATCAATCTTGCGGTATTAAGTCATCTTGCGAGCAACGACGAGCATAACGCGAGATGAATCTCGACAAAACATCCTATCTACGAGGCTGTAACCAATAAAATATGCTGCAGGGGTCACGGGCAGCTGTAATAAATATGTTCGCACACACAGCGTCTTGTTCGAGTGGCGGAAAGGGGATGGAGCAGGCGAGAAATATCGAGCACTGGTTTCTCGAGTGGCCAGGAGAGATCGCGTGGCCAGGCAA
>KQ435867.1:622360-663081 GCA_001276565.1 Melipona quadrifasciata
GTAACCGTGGAACATTCTGGTGCACGAAGCCGAGGAGGATACGTCCAGCCCTTCCTCTTTCGCCTCTGCACTTTCTCTTCCTTTTTTCTTTTCTTTTTTTTTTCTTTTTTTTTTGGTTCTTCGCGATAATGATACTACACGCTCTCTTCCTTGGCAATAACATCGATATTCTCGCGTATATACTTTTGTAAGAGTGCTGCAGTTTCGCAAAAAGAGAGAGAGGGAGAGGGAGAGAGGAACATAAATTTTTTTATGCAATGGAACTTTGACGAGCTGTCTACTATTTTTGTTGCTTTCGTCAGTCTCTCAATTGTTTAATTCAGGAATTGAATTTATCAATTACATTCTCTACATATTTATCAAATTTATATTATTCAATCTCCAACATCTCGGAAATTTATTTGTCGTAAGAAAAACACGTAAATAATTGTAGGTTTTGAAAAATGATATACAACTATGTGTAATATAGTTAGTCTCAAGAAGGCACTGTTAAATTGGATTAGTTTAGTCTAACGTGCAGGCTTATACTTTAAAACTAAAACTGTTAGAGGCTTTCACGTGTAAGCCGTGTTATATAGCAATTTCAGCGACTAGAGGTCTACGAATGTAACAGCGCAACATTTATTCATATAACATATCTCTGATTGGTCTCTCTGGAGAACATCCTTCAAAAATGAGTTACTAGAGAGCAAGTGAACGTAGCTTCTAGTTACTAATCCCAGTAAATGTAATCTTGGTAATTTTAAAAATATTTATATACTCAGAGAAATCAGTAACCGCGAATTTAATTATGAAAATTTCCACTTCCACACTATAGAAATCAAAAATTATGAAATTTTTATTTCAATTCGGCTGTTTATATTTTCAAAAATTTTTATGTGAAAATACCCTTCGATTGCAATTTTCTGCAACTTCCATCGAATCCGAATCGTTGACAAATTTCGCATCAAACGACGGAAAACACAGACCAACAGCGCCGCGTTAACGAAGAAAACTCGCTCGACTGCTTGCACAACGTTAAATCACGTTATCCAAAGTATACGTACGTACGTACCGTTCGGGGTTGTAGAGAAGAGTTTAGCCTCTTAGCCGGCGATGGTTTCGCCATCGACAGATGCAACTTGACGCATTCCAGTTCATTATCTAATTTGCCGATCGTTTGCAGACTCACGTGCCCGGAGCCCTATTTCGTCAGCGAGGGCCTCTACTCCACTCTCGAGGAGTTGGAGAATACGCGCGAGGTCACCCTACACGTGATGACCATCGGCGGCTTCATCGAGGATCCGGCGAAGGTAAGTCGTCCACCGTTTGTTACGCAAACCGCCGTTTTCTTTTCGCCTCGAACGAGTAGAAATCGCCTCTGACGCGATGATCCGGAGCGATGAGTCGTTCCGTTATTATTCGCGTTGCTAAATCGAACGATAACGACGAGGTTGAAAGAACGCGCCAAAGAACTTAATTGCATTCTTTCCTCTTTCAAAAAAGAAGAAGAAACGAGGGGAAGAAACAAGAATTAATTTTAAGTTCGTTGGGAGATGAGACGATTTCTTTTTTTTTTTTTCAAAGTTTCGAACTGAAAATGAGAGATTAAATTGCGAATTCTCGGCAATTGAGTTGGAACAATTGGGGAAACTGGTGAACATTCAAAACCTTTGGTTTCGACTAAAGAGTCGGCGGTATCGCGAAACTTTTCTGGTAACTGAGAAATCCAAAGGAACGCAAGAGAGTTGCTTTGAAAAATCAAAGAAGAGAGAGCGCCCTCTCTTCTGGCGTCTGGTTGCCCTTTCCGGGGGTCGGCGCGCGGTGCAATAAGAGGCAGATACTCTCGGATAAATAAAAACACGGCTAATTGCAAGCGCGGCGGATGTCGGTTCATCCGTCGACCCTTCGTTATCTGACGTGAGCACCGATTAAAATTACGTACGACCGTGCAGCGAACCGTCGGTCTCGCGCGCTGCCTGCTCTATCTCTCGGCTCTCTCCTCCGGTTGCTAATTAAATGCAACGGCTAATTAGATAACTGATAAAAGGTTATGGCGGCCCGCGAGCCGCACGATGTGCTTTTGGCCCCACTTACGCTCTCTCTAGCCTCCGTTTCCTCCTTCTCTCTCTTCTTTTTTATTCCACCGTTTCTTATTCGCTTCAGATAACTACCCTCTGCTTCCCCTCCTCCTCCTCCTCCTCCTCGATGTTTGATTTTTCCCCTCGATCGGGCAGGTTGCCTTGTATTCCACTTGTTGGTCAAAGTTGTTTGCCTTTGTTTTGTCACTTCTACTTCTTCCTCCGCTTCTTCTTCTTCTTCTTCTTCTCCTCCTCCTCCTCCTTCGTGTTCCTGTACTCTTACTTCTTTTAATTCCATCGCCGTGCATGTTAAACTGTTGCTTTTGTTTCGTTTCCTCTTTCACTTTCTTCTTTCGCCTCCTCGTATGTTTCACATTCTCTCGCGGTCTTTCCACGTTTTTTCTTCTTCGTTTCGCCGCCTTACCCTTTCCGCGCGTTTTGTTTCTCCGACCGCAACGTTGTAAGAAAAACGAGTTGTCAAGTTTCAAGACTGTTTCGTCGTTTCGGAATAATTTATTTACCCGGAATGTTTCGACTGTTGGCGATTTTGCAACAATGTCACGAACGAGAAGTTCCAATATTTTTGGCAAAAATTGGAGATAGAGGGAATGATAAAATTTAGAAGGATCGACATTGTATATTTTTCACAAATTATTAATTAACACGTGAGATTTATTCATTTTTCCCGTGATATCGTATAAAGTAGTTCTATGGCATTATCTTGTTATTTGCGTTGTTTAAAATTTCGTTGTCCATGATATTCATTTTAATCATTGTAAAATATCTGTAAGAATGCAAACGACGCTCACGGATGATTATTGCAACAGTCGACCTACAAATATATTTTTTCCTATATAATAATAATGGCGTATTGTGTTTTCTCTGCAAGGATACAACTAAAAAGAATAAATTTAAAATCTACAAAAGGTTTAAAAACATTGCACATATTAAATGCGAACATACGTACGTACATTTCGCATTTAAGTTGTCATTATTCTTTTTCGATTGCTCCCTATTTCTTTTCTACTGTTTTTGACGATCACATTTGGCTACTTCGAGCCAACTTCTCCTAAATTCGTTCTCAGAAAAAGGTCTGCCTTTTTACATCTGGTTTTACTTGAGCCACTATCATGCTCCCGTCGTTCACGTTATATTTCGGTGGCAAATTTATGCCTCTTCCCTTACAATCTTCTCTTTATACTCCTTGCTCGTTTCCTCTCATTATTTGTTTCTCGTTTCCATTTTTTTCTCCGCCGACTTCTTCAGGAAGAGAATCGCCAATTTACCTTTATCACTCTCAATTCACGTTTGCTCTTTGTCACTCTATATTGTTATTGCATTTGTCCCTTGCTGGCAGTTCGTCTCCTGTCTTTTGCCTCTTTTGTCTATCTCGAAACCTGTTATTTAACACGGTTTCTTCCTTTCAGGCAGTTTCAACTTCTCTTCTTCGACGATGTCACTACTTCCTCGGCTTTTCTCGTTCTTTCCTTTTCTTGTAATTCAGAAATCAGAGGAAATTGAAAGCAGTTTTCGCAATTGAGAATTTCAATTTTTGCAGATTGCGAAACGAAGAAACATAAACAAACGCTAGATTTTTAGTAACCGTTATGCAGTAATATTTCAGGTTATTGTCAAAAACTATTCCAATTAAATGAAACAACTTTTCATCCATATATTCGCTGATATATTGGCAAATCTTCTCGATTACTCCAACTACTTCCGTTTCGTTCTACCACTTCAGCCAGTTTTCTCTGTTCTTTTTCGTCCGCACCCTCTTTCCACACCCTTTCCCTTTTACCTCTTTTTCCTTGAACTATAGCCGCCCGCGTTCATTCCGCCTCGAAATTCGAGACTCGTCTCGAATTCCAGCGTCGATGAGGTATCCGCGACCTTGAGGCTTTCAGAGGCTTCACTTTGGATAGCGTAGCGTAGGAAGGGCAGCTAAGTGGAAATCTAATTAATGCGTTTTTACCGGGAACGAAGTTCTACGTGGAGCACCGTTCCGGGAACTTGGCTGGTTTGTGCGCGCTCTAGGTGGCAGAGCGTAGTCACGTTATCGTTAATCTCGCGCTATATAACAGGGGACTGACGACAGGGGCAACGATCCTTCCACAAGGTGGTTCCCTGGCAAACATTCGACGACACGTGCTGTTGCATCGTAATTGTGTTATTCTTCACGCCCGGTCCGGAGTAATTTCCTCTGATCGATCGACGAAACTACACAGCTCTCCAACTGTGTCATTGTCAGACACTGTACACGATTACGAGATTTTTGGGGCAATTTTTGAATTTTCGATCGATCCACACAAAGAGAATTCTATCCACAGAAATACTTTGAACAATCGAGTAATTTCACTGCCAGACGATTGCTCGTAACTCTTCGGCCATTTTAACAAGTCTATTTAACTGATTGTCTCTTCTCTTTTCTCCCTTGAAAATATGTTTAAAAAAATATCAGTGGGACGAGTGTTCGGTCACGACGACCTTTTCCACGAAAGTACCTTTGCCTGTTTGCCCGTGTCGCGATTAACGAGTCGAGAAACTGGTTCGCATCCCGTTTCGCACGCCTCATTACCTAGCCGTGGGGTCCTGCTATTTTATTTATGCGTCCATAGTCGACAATAGTTATTATAATTGCTTGTCGCTTCCACGTGATTTATGAGTGCGCTGCTAAACGCCGCCTTTTTAACGGCTAATCCTGCTCGTAATGGCTACCGTAGCCAGGCCACGCGAAAGCTCTCCAGTCCGGCGAGTTCCACCCCGGAGTAATGACAGAATTCGTGGAAAATTGAACGCATTTTTCAGTCACGAGCCATTTCCTTTCCTGCCGCTTGATGCCCGCGCAACTTTTCTCTTTCGAACTTTTCTAAGGGCGTGTTTCTGATAAGCCATAGATTAGACGAATTCAACGTTGCGAAGCGTCGCGCGAAATATTGTAAAGTTCGTTTTGTGAAAATTTCGTGTGGTTTAATTTACATTTGCCGACAAAGTTCGGCAAGAAAATGGTAGACTCGGAACATTGGTAGGGTGGGAAAGAAATGTCACTTGCCGATCGATTAATCGTTAAACACCGTAGGATCGTCGGATGATTGCTGTTAGACTTGTTCTTACGTTAATTCTAATTTACGTGTGCCGAGGCTGACGAGGGTAATTCCTCGAGAAGAGCAATAGATCAAGGTACACCGTAGTCGTTGTGCAAGCAGGGAATGTCGTTGTGCATAGAAAACGCGAGATCTTTCCAATCTATCCACGTAGTCATTTGTACAATGAAACGAGCGAATCCAACGACAGGAGATCTCGACGAATCCCTCGAATGTCAGCCTTTCGTGCAATTAAAGAGAAGAGGTTGGAGTTACGAAAGACGGCTCTTTTCTCTCTTTTTTTTTTTTTTTTTTTTTTTTTTTGATCACAAAAATAAATGTTACTTGCTCGAAAATTTCGCGAAACCGAGAACGCTCAGGCAGATTCTCCAAGTGAAGAAATTTACTTTCTGTCCCAATTATCCGACACTCGAAAAGAAACTTCTCTTCTATTCTCGATGAAGGAATTCGTATTATGTTAATTGAATTTGAAAAGTAATCGAGGACAAACGGAGCGTCGCGATGGCGATTCGTTTGTAGTAATGAAGACATTGGCTCGGTTTACCACCACGGGTGAAGAGAATACGATCCTCCACGGCGCGGAGGAACAAGCTACCAACGCATCAAAGTGGCATAACTTGCGAAAAGGTTAACCGGCTAAACACGCATCAACTTCGTATCAAAGCGCGACGGCCTCTTAACAAGCGGCCACTACCGATCGCTAAACGCGCTAGGCGCTCGCTCCAGCCGCTAGATATCCCGGTAATGTTATAATTACACCGCTGATGCGGCGATAATTCATCTGACTTCGCGATCGCGAAGTAAACGCGACCCGTATCCCCGTGTCCGTGTCTACGTACGCGCACGTACACGCTAATGGTGTGCGCAGCGCGGAGAGATGATCCAGGCGTGTTAAAATCAGGGGAAAACCGGTTTCGTCTCTTCGCGCTTTAACCGCGAAACGTCCGTTAACGCTGATGACGTGGAAAACAGACGTACCACCGTACGCGGGTTACAGTGAATCGCGGCAGGTGTTTGTAATACTCGGCTTCGATTCGAAGCACCGTCCAAGCGAAACACCGTCGTCGTCGATGATACGACGGCACCGAGCAAAAGCTGGCCCAAAAAAAAAAAAAGAAGGTGGCCGAAAAAAGGTCGCGGTACCGCTAAGCGATGCGTTTTAATTGAATTTCATTTTACGCTCAGTTGTTTGGCCTACGAGCAGCCGGCAGTGTGTGCGGTGTTTACGAACCTGGATGACCCAGGTGCTAGCCACTCGACGTAAATATCTCGCTTGAGATCCGACGGAATCTGCGAATCGTTACGCGAAATCACCTCGCGATCGCCGAGACGTTGTTAGCGTTGGATACCTCGTCGCGTGAATTGCAACAATTTTGCGGATAATCGAGAGAATGTCCGACGTTCCGGTTGTTGCAAGTAACGTACGAAAATTTCGATCCGCAAAATGGAGTGCAGTTACGGTCAAAGGTCAGAGAATAGGTTATGCGGTGGTATTTATTTTGCTGTTGGAATGGAATTTATATTTAGGTAAAGCGAATAATTGGAGAGCGAAGCGCGATCACTTTCGAGGTAGCTGCATCTGTAATGCACATCTCGACTTGTTTCTCTGTCGATTGTAACGAGGAAGATATTTCCTTTCTGAAACTAAAATTTGTACTTGAAGTTTTTAACATGTCGTCGTATCGTTCGTTTATTAAAAGAACAGTCACTTGTTTTTACCAAGTACAATGAGCGTGATCTTTCTATATTTTGAATTCAATAATGCAGAAAGAAACACCAGAGAAATCTTTCACGTGGGATTTCTTCAAGTCCTGAAACTTGGTTTCCCTAATATGTTGAATAATGCATGCCACGACTGAAGTGAGCATTGTTGCAACGAAAACGCTAAACGGAAGCAACTTCCAATTGGCACGTAGACAGCTTTTACGAGCCAACGACACGCAGCCATCGTGACGTTTCAGAGTGAAAAAAAAGATAGCATCTCGAAGTGATTGTTCTGCAGAAATAGAAGATCCAAATTCGTACTTGTTGCTTAAGTAGTCCTAGGCAACTTCGCGCGATAGTCAAACCAATAGCTTTTTTTTTGAAGTAAATGATATAAATCTTATTTTCCTTCTTCGCTCTTCATTGTCATACTTGTTTCCAGAGGCAGTGTGTAAAGATTTACAAATCTTAAATTAAACTTTTCGCTGTAAATAATTAGCACTCTTTCAACTCATTGTTTTCAGAAATTGCATTAAACTTTGCAGAATTTTTCAATTCTCAAATTCTCAATTCGTTATCATACTCCTCTTAGCCGTTCTCAGACTTTTAAATACGACATGTTAAAATTCAGATATCTTATTCTTTAAATCTTCGTTCCTTGAACTAAGTGGAAACTGGTATACTCTTGAAGTCGTCATTCAAAAGAGGACTAGATGATTTTTCGTGGTGCAGACGAATACAAATGTGGCATATTAAAATTCAGAAACTATTTTTCAAATTTTCATCCCTCAATCCAAGTCATTGATCTACTCTTGAAGTCATCGTTCGAGAGAGAGAGAGAGAAAGAAAGGGAAAGCAATGGAGTCGTGGGCTAGATCATTTTTTAGTTTTCTAATGATACAGATGAATACAAATCTTATTCTTCCAATGTTCACCTCTCAATCTAAGTTTCATTAGTCTACTTTTGAAATCGTCATTCGAGAGAGAGAGAGAGAGAGAGAGAGAGAGAGGGAGAGCGAGAAAAAAAAAGAAAAAAGAGAAAAAAAGGGAAAGCAATCGAGTCGTGGGCTAGATGATTTTTTTTTTTTTTTCTTTTCTTTTTCGTGGCGCAGACGAATACAAATGAGGCCTCGGTGTTCCGTGAAGACCGTGTATGTCGCAAGCGGAACGCCGCGGACGACGTCCCGAACGATGATCGGCCAATTCCTAGACACGGCAGCGAGCATAAATTATTCAGGCGATGTAGCAAAAGCGATTAATTTTATTGGCCGACGTCCCGGATATGGCTCGTCTGCACCCGTCACCGTCGCTTTGTTGCAACGTCGTATCCTATGCTCCGTGTTCCTCGGTTATGCGCGAGCTCGGGCTAACACCTTATTAACGTCGCCGGTTACACCAGCGCCGGCCACGGGGAAATTGCGCAAAAGCTGCTGTTGCTCTCGGCCGTGTTGCTCTTTTCTCATCGTCGGAGATCGGATGCTGATGCCACGTAGGAAACAGGACCTTTCGTTGCCACCTTACGTCGACTGCTGCACCCGAGATCTTTAATGGCGTGATTTCTGTTTGCTTCGAGCTGAGAGTGAGAGATTAGATAGGGAGTACGAGTTGGAACGACCGCTTTGGCGAAACTTGGCGATTGTCGGGTTGTTTCAGTGGTCGGTAATGTCTCGTTTCAAATTCGTTGAATATCTGCCTGCCTTTAGGACTTTGTACGATTGTACATTATCTATCTTTTTACCGTTAGATTTTTAGGTTAAAGTTTTAGTTGGAGAATTCTTCTAACCGATATTGCGAAAGTAATAAAATTATAAGTCAGTCGGCGATTTCAGTATCGGTCAACGCCTATCGAGGTGTCGTACTCGAAATTTACTTAAACAACTTGGTCAGATCAGAATCGGGTTGAAAACCATCGAGGGTCTATTTAGACAACTTGACTAGGCTTCTTCGAGAAGAATAAAATCGAACAGACTGTGCCGAGTTCCCGCGATATTTTCAAGATTTAATTCGACGCAAATTTTTTTAGTTTGTACTATAATATGTATGAGCGGAAGTTCTATTTTCGAATGTGTCCTATTGATATTAGTAACAGATCAATTTTTTTAAATCGTTGTAGCACTAATCATTCGGTAATCATTTGGTCACAACCTTTTATTACAAATTAAAAATTTTACGCTGGATTAAGTCTTGAATATCGACAGTTTATTGCCATTTTGTTAGTCTGATTGGTCAATCTTTTGATCTGCGGCCGTCTATTAAGAGACGGTGAGAGGAAAATGAAAGGAAAAATGAAAGGGAAAACAGAAGGCGAAGAGACGGTAACTACTTTGTCAAATCCGTGGCAAAACTTTAAAAGCGTTCGCTATTTGTGGAAAACCTTGTTTCGAGAAACGTTGAGTCCTTTCGAAAGATTAAACCAAGTATTACAACGAAAATCTGGAGAAACACCAAGTTTACTGAAGCTCTACTTATTCCTCGATTAATTAACACATTCGCGAACGGCGATCGTAAGACGAGACGTTTGGCTGAACAGTTCGTGTAATTTCCAATAAAAGTTTCTTTGAAATGATTAATGTGCGAAGAAAATGTACAAGTCGAATAAAAATTTGAAACGAAGGCACTGATAATTTTGATGAAAAACGAATGCTGAATAGTCAGTTCCTTACTATATAAATGTTATCACGTTCACTTTGCTAACTCGATGCTATATTAACTGTATTCATTAACTATATTGTTATATATTTATATTATTATATGTTAAATTTTATAATATATTTTAAATTATATTATGTTATAGTGTGGATAATTGCCATTATTGTTCACTTATTTGCCGAATGTTATCATATATTTATTATTTATTTATGTATACAAATGAAAACTGTAGTATATAACTTTTAAACTTATGCGTCTAACGAAAAATTATTCACATTTAAATTATTATAATTTAAAAGTTATTTCTGTGTAAGCTTCAGCTAGCACGAGCGTCAATTTTGTACTACGTTGCCGGCATTCAGGTAAAGAATTTGAAACGACGTAGAACTACGTCGCGAATATGTTAACATCAATCATTTCTCACGTTCCATCGTACAGTAGAATCTTTATTAAAATTTTTTACTCCTTCAAGATTCGCACATTTCCTTGCATATTTCACAATTCGGGGAATAATATCTGAGCGCATATTTCTCGTCGTAAACAATCTTGAATCTTTTTATCACGCCACGATGAAATCACGAGCAGAACACCGGAGAGAAAATTGATTTAAGAACGTCGCCGTACGAGCGGTGGTTCTCGCGTGATTCAGCGACATCTTCGTATGGCCGAGTCGCCCTAAAATCGCTGACGGCGATGCTGACCTATGTTCTCCGAGGCCGGGGTAACCAAATACCTGGCTAACAGCCGGGTCATTCATGCTCATTATCTCGACACTTAATTCCAGTTTCTCGCGTAGTCGCGTGATTTCTGCCGATGGACTTGGACGGACTTACTTCACGCGACAAATAAAAGCTGATTGATTTCTCTCTCCCCGCTGTGTGTGAGATGGAAAAGACTTGGTTTTTATTCTGCAACCGCATCGCGGAAATTTAGGCAATTTCTATGGAAAGACTTCCTTCCTGAAAAATTCTTATAGTTGCAGGATTCTGCGAATCAGTGATCATTTACAATATCTGTTATAAAAGTCATACTTCGAATTCGCATCGAGTGAGTGATATACGAAAAGGAAAAACTTGAATTTCGTGCAGAATGCAAATCAATTACAACTATAAAACAGTTAATTTCTTACACGCTAGAGCTATCGATGTGGTGTTGAAAGTTTATTAAAAATAAAAACAATATGTTTGTAGAGATTCGTAAAACACACAATAAAAGCTTGCGTTGCATGATACACTTTGCAATGTAACTCTGTTCTTTTTTTTTTTTTTTCTTTTTTATTTTAATCTCTCCGATGGAAATTTTATGCTTTAATCGTCAGCGTTACATCCCATGTCCGTCGAAACCTCTTCGTTTCCGCAATTCGAGCCGCGCGCTGCGCAAGTTCTCAAGCCAATCCTCGAACGTATGGATCTGCATGCATTCGCATCTGATCGAAGCGGGAGATCGTCCTTTTTTTCCTATCGGGGGGGAATTCGTTTCGCGAATGGAAAGAAAACGGCGGTATGCGCCAGGTGTATGTACGTGGCGAACGTAAACGCGTTCGGCCAAGATCCTTCCGTCATTAAGTTTCTTTCCTCTTGCCCGGTTTTCTCATCGACCAAACATGTCCCGATGTGAGTGTTGACCTCGCGGTTACTGGGAACCCATCGCGAGGCGGACGTGTACGTTGCTAGACATCTATCTATGGTGTTGGCTGTCCGCGGACGGTTTTTAGGCTCGGGAAGAATTGACGCTTAAACCCAGGTTGGGAAAGTTGAGCGGTCGTCATCGTGCCGCAGAAAACATAGTGGACTCTCGCGTGTACTACACTGAATGTAATTCGTTCCTTTTTCTTTCCTTTTTCTCTTTTTTTCCAACGAAACGCTGCTTTTTTCGCCCTGCGCGATGACAGTTTGGAAATATTTTTGTCTCTGAATTGTCGATTATTCTAAAAGTATCATATTATTTTTGCGAGATTAGACTCTGGACAGTTTGAGCATTTTCACGTGGTTTTCGCTCGCTCTGTTAAACAACAGCAGATCGGGAGTACGTCGAATGGTCGAGGATGTCGATGCGAGTTAAATCGATCGAATCGTTTCGATTTGAAAACGTTTGAGAGCGTTTCTGACGCTGGCGCGGCCAACATTTCACGACGTACGCGGTTAGAGAACGATATTTAGAATTTCACAAATTCGCGATTTTAATTAGATAAAATATACGACCGGTTGTTAACAATCATCTGGTATTTTCATGGCAGGCGTGATTTGTTGGAAAATTAATAAAATATATATACGACAATTCTGAAGAAAAAGATAAACAGTTCTTGTAATTTCATACACGATTTCACGATTTTCGCGAAACACGTGATTCTTTCCACGATAAGATTTCATTCTGCGAAATAAATTTCGGGATATATAACAATTTTCGAAAAATAAAGCAAAATAAAGGAAACGTTCATCGTAAGCATCGGTCGCATTAGAACGAAAGAGGAGGAAACATTTCTCTGACTAATTCACCTTTCACTTGTCCATTAAACACGCGTAATTATGATTGATTGAAACATTGATTATCGACTACCAATTTCGCAATATATCACATAGAAGGAAGTGTTAAATTTAAATCACACAAACATCGTACACACACGCGCACACGCACATACACAGCACTCGATTACTCAGCAGTTTCAGCTGGTTCGAGCGCAACTAAATCGCGCGTGTATTTCGTTCTTTTTCATTTCATTATCTCTCCTTTTTTTCTCCTCTGCTGTTTCTCCCTCGCGAAATCGGCATAAATCATCGAATCGCTCCTTTCTCCGCGGCACGGAGAAAACAAATGTTGGAAACGAAACATCCATTAAGGGCATCCAAGCGAAATAGAATTTCAATCAATTCTCCATCAACGTTAAGTGCCGGCTCGTCGACTGTCAGGATCGCCTTCGTCGTCGTTCTGCGCGATTATCGTCATCAACAACGCGACGCCCTAAACTTCGTCGTTGCGAGTCTCCTCGATGCCTAAGAGGCCTGATTGGCCTACGAGTGACTCGCGAAGGTATTCGAACGGATATCGTTTTGGAAGTTTCAAAAATTTTATTAGTCCGATAATCACTGCCGCAATTACAATAATAAACCCAATCTGGAAGTGTATGTAGAAAAATCATGAGATTTATTGGTAAAATTTGGAAACTCCAAAGTAATTGAGAAAATCTGAGAGTGTACGTAGAAATTACAAAAGATATTCTGCATATCGGAGTTTGTTAACTCGATGAAATTCAATCACTCTCACACGTCGATACGTTAGTGGCAAAGAGTTCCAAGTGCAATTGAGCAACAGCAAATGCATCGAAAACTGTGAAATAAAAATATGTAAAATAGTAGGCGGCGAATGAAAATTCGGAGAAGGTTCGCTATTGAACACTTTTGTAATCTGTAAAAACACATACGCTTATGCCAAATATCTCGTCATTCTTATATATATATTACTATATAATACTATTATATGTATATATATCTTGCCAATACTTTTGTTCGTCATAATCGAGCAAACGAAATTTCAAAATTCGTAAATGGTCGTCTACAATACTACAAGCTTTCGAACACTTTCGCGAGGGCGACCACAGCTCGCGAGAATGTCACGCCGGCGAATGGAACGCCGCTTTCCAAAAGATTCTTGATCGATCGACGAAGATTACTTCCTCGAGACAATTACGGAAACGTCTGGCACGCGCCGGATGAAGAATTTGTTTACTGAGATATCACCGACGCTGACTGCCCAGTTGGAAAGTTCGCGATTCCAAAACGAACGAGGAGGGAGAGAAGGGGACGTCGATTTCTACGAACGTGTTCGAATCGATAAAAAATGGCGAGGAAAGCGAGCAAGCACGGAAACAACGATTTCTCGGTGATATTAATCGGCGATTTGACAAAGTTTGATAGTTCGAAGATGCAGATCCCCGAGATTTCTACGCTGATTTCTATGATATTAATTTGCAATTCGACGAGGATATTCGTAGGATACATTCGCGAAAACGCTGAAAAATGGAAATCGACCCGAGTGGGGTTGTATATGTATATCTAATTTTATAACGCGCTCGGTTCCGCGTTGGAAGAAGGCTAATTTTACTCCCCGCTTTTATCGGGCGTTATTTCGAATGGATTTCGTTCAAGCGCCGCGTAAAAAGGGGAAACAAAGCAAAGGTGCTTTACGCAACTACAATACTCCAAATGTTCGAAGATTTGTTCGCGCCTATCGCGAATTAAACCGGAGGATTCTCCCTATTGATCCACATCGCGCGTTCTATATTTGCCAGAACTTTTTGTCTTATATGTGAATATTTCCTGTGGACGTTACGTTTGGATGGCGTAATTAAAAAACATGTTGGATACAGAGGATATTTCAATTAAAGTAGTGTCATACCACTTGAGATCAAAGGAATTCTCAACAATCCTTAATTCTTTCCGTATGCTTCTCTGAAAGTGCTACAAACTGATTGAAACGTGATAAATAGACTGTGGATTTTTCTGCAAATTTATATTCTTCAGAATGTAATTGAAAAAGCAGGGTCACGATAGAAAATTTTTTTCTGCGTAAGTAAGGTTACAGTTTGATGCAGTTTTTCTTGCTGCGTGAATCCTGTGCAATTTCGAACTTTAAAACTTCCCACAAACGCGTAAAAATGTACAGTCTCGTAATAAATATTCGTAATATTTCTCATTCGTTAAGTAACGAAGACGCTTTACTTTGAAAATAAATTTTAAATACCTCCAACGCGTCGAAAAGAGTTAAAGTTATAACAATATTTCAAAGTTAAGTAGTTAAAACGTGTGTGTAATTAAGTAATTGTAGTTAAAATAGTTGACTAGTACTGATATCATTGATACTGAGGTCAGTTACATGTGACGAACAAATTAATACGAGTCAAAAAGAAAGGAAAAGGAAGCGTAACGTGTTAAAAATTACCCTACCACCTTGTACGTATTAATCATTGAACGAGAGTTCGAAGACATGCGTGGTGTTAAGTGATGTCGATAAATTATCCTTACAAAATGAGAGAAACATCGGCTGTTGCCGTGCATTTCGAGTTTCACCGAATGAAACGATAGGATATCTATACACGATCACTGTTAATCGGCATTTAAGTTGGTGTGGCGTTAAACGTTTACAGATAAACAGCGGAGACTAGGCGCGAGATTATAACGAGCTCCACCAGCATTCCAATCGCCATGATTAATTATGGTTAAGATAATCACGACAGTTGCGACGTTCCGTTTTGACTTTCTTTCTCACTTCTTCTCGACTCGATGTGTATGACACGGTGAACGTGGAAAATCGTATATTCTTCAAATAAATTTATATAATATAAATTCACACTCTATTTCGTAATAAACGTATTTGTTCCTTATCAGATGGTGATGTACCAAATTTGAAAACAATACAATCGATTCAGTTTTAGTGATTAGTAACTTGATATTCGTGTTCAATTAAGAAAACCGATTTCGAAAGAGATTCGCATGAAACATTTTCTCGCATTTTCAACGGTCAAAGTGATAATCGCACAATAAAAAGAAAAAAAAGAAAAGTAATAACATTTCACCATCGAAGATTTCACGTACGTATAACCCACTGAAAAAAAGAGAGAAAAAAAAACAGAAGAGCAAAGAGAAAACGAGAAGATCCGAACAAGAAGAAGTTCGGAACTCTGCGAATACCAGCGTAATTCACCTCTACCTCGAGACTGGCGGATCGCACGTGAGAAAACCGACTCGACGAAACCGATAGGTTGTACCACCGATTAAACTCCGTTTACCCGCTAATACCACCATCAACAACAACCTAATCGCTCCAACTATCCATTACGATTCGAGCGGGTATCTACCTACCTTGCAACCGCTGCCGAAAAACGTTCCACGGCGAAATCACCGTGAAAATTAGCCTGGCAAACACCGCTCTTACCTTCCACTTGTTTCCCAGCCAACCACGTTTTACGCTTGCACGTACGTACGTACATGCTGCGGCGCAACGACTCGGTGGTGGAGAACGAACGAGTCCTTGATGGAGGAACGGGCTCGTGTAAAATGCAGGCGAAACGAGGATCGCGTCGGCACGATACCGTAAAGTTGAAGCCTCGGACTCGGTTCGTTCTATCGTATTCTATCCGTTGGCAGGGACGCTCTCCAATTACGATATCTCGTTTTCGCGTGCGGCTGTGAATAGCCGATCGTGAGGAACTGTGCACGCATATGTGGCAGCGAAACGCACGCGCGCGCGCACGCATGAGAGAGAGAGAGAGAGAGATTCATTACACGTAGCTCGTGTCCGCCTTAATTGTGAACGAGGAATGCGCTCGTAAGGGAGTACAATGGACCTCTCGATATTTATAAAGAGCCAGCGCGGCGATAAGTATGACTGGGAGGTTTAGGTGGGTTGATAGAGGTGCCTGCTCGCCAAGCACCGATTGTCTAGCCACGGAGAGGGCATTAAGCCGCGTACTCGACGAGATATTCTCTGTTGATGGTTGCGTGCTTCTTGGAAAAATTGCTAGCCGTCGCTGGGGATGTTTCCACGGGATTCCTCGCGTTTGTCGATAATGGGGAGTTATCTGTTTGAAAAGTGAGAAGTATGTGACAACGCACGAACGCGACAGAAACGAATGTCCAGCATGTGCGGCGTGGTGTCGAGCATTTTTAACGTTGCATCGCTGTTGTCCGTCGCGTGGATGGGATTCTTATAACAGGATTCGTGTCTCTTGAGATATTTTAGGACCAAACTGCGTGTCAATATAGATTTGTAGATATGGAATTTCTTCTCCTTTTTATCACTGAAAGTGATTTTAGTGAGGGTAATCCAGAAAATCGGGCCTCTTCAGGTGCAACGCTGATGCAACGAAAATTAGCGATTGGTTGATTTGGGTCACGTGGTTCGCGAGGAGGCGTGGCGTAGACCTCGAGTAGGAGTGGCGTTGTCTAGTACTGAGCGATCGTGTTTGCACATCGATAAAATTTGATGGCAAAAAAGTCTTCATTTTCTAGTCAGAACAGTTGCTTCTGGGCCTTTCAATGAGATCTTCTTCGATTGAACACGTATTATATTTATCTGTAGACTATTTATCAGGCCACACATCACTTTGAAACATGAATTGATCTAGACTCGTTGATTTCAAATGATTCAACGTAACGTCGCGTTATATTTAAAAACATTGGATCCAACAGTTGTGAAACTTGCGAGACGAAAGTAAAGTACGCTCGAGACGCGCAATTTCGTACTTTACACTTTAAAATTGAGGTCTCTTTGGGACAAAGTGTTATTTCGAGGTTGAGCACGTTTAACTGTCGAACGACACGCGCGCAAGAAGATGTTTGAAAAGAAAGTCGAGGCACTTGCAACGAAACGTCCGCGCCTATTTGTGAGAAGACACTCGCGAGAGCGGAACGAACATTCCTACGTGAAAGCGTAACAAAATTTTTGAACGCTGGAATGCTCCGTCTGATTTTATGGGAAAATCGCGAAATTGAAATTCTTACTTGGGAGAATTTACAAGATCGTGTTGCGTAATATTGCAAAGCGAAGAACGGAATGTTTTTCGAATTCCTGACGGCGTGCACGGGATTTCGAGACTCGTAAAAATATTCTGTGGTTGCGTGCCTGCGCAACGCACACTCCCGATATTCGTAAGGGGTCAATGCTTGATAAATCATGCGCAGTTTGACGCACTTTGCAACCACAATATATATATATATATATTTTACCACTGTTGAAAGAAGTAACGCGCCAATGAATATTAAAGGGCTATCCGAAAGGATTGTTCTTTTGTTCTCATTGTACCACCGTCGAAACAAAATTGCAAACAATCCCGATCCGTTCGCAGCATTGTAATACTTGTGCCTTTAACGTGTTAATTAGGTAGCAGGTGTTGAGTGAGTTTAACCAGCGTATCCTGTAAAATCGCGACGTATCTTTGTCGGAAAATTGAATCAAAAATTGATGCGTGTAATAGCCTGAAAAGTGTTGTATAATTATTATCTGATTATTGTCCCAAATAGTATGAGTGAAATATCGTAAGAATCGTTTCACTAATTCACTGTGATATAATTGCATAACACTGACATTTAAATTAATACGAGGCTAATATAAAAGAGCTGTGTATGCTTATCTATCTTCAAATGGCAATATCACCGAGATAACAGTTATTCTTAAAATAGAAATGATTATAGACGGTCGTATCTGTACATACATATTTCAAAAATGAAATCCACGATACTTTCCCATTTGTACGCGTCAAGAATACTTGTACGCGTCATCGTAGGGAGGCGATATAAATAGAGATAATAAATTTTAGGATAAATTTCCTACTTTTCGACTTATTAACGAATTTAAGAACGCGATGATTGAAATAAAATACAAATGCCAAGAAGAAAGATATTTCAAAAAAAATTATATTATCTTGGCTATTCTTCAAAAATGTTACCAAGAGAACAATTCCTGCCGTTACGCAACCTGATCACAGGTTGCAATAGTCTCGTGTGCGTCCAAATTGACATTTTTTCATTGATATTCTGTTTATCGCTCATTTATCGAATATAATTCTATTTTACAAAATTGTGGATCGTCTCGTTGCTTTTTACATTCTTAAATTACTCTCTAAACATAAATTTTCACTTAATTGTACGAAATGATTCCTACTTGAGGAACGTGCACAGCAACATGTGCGTCGACGACATCGACGACTATGACTTGCCTTGACGGCGAGAAACGAGAGAGAGAGAGAGAGAGGGGGGGAGAGGGAGCAGCAAAGTTTCGCGATTTCGTCGTTTTCAAAGAGGCATCGCTGCGCTCGCACGCGCGCTGGTCAGAGTTCAAATCAAGAGCCGGACGAGATAGGAACGGCGACGTCGATAAATCGTCGCGGTGAACCGCGATAAACGTTCGCTGGCTTCGTCTTTCTCTCCTCTTTTTTCCCGCGGTATCGCGCACGTACACAGACCGCAGATTTGGTAAACAAATTATTCTCGGCAGCGAGGAGAGAAGTGGTCGTACACCGTCGTCACTCCTCTCTCTTTCTCTCTCTCTCTTCGTTCTGTTCGCGAGAAACGAGTGATTACGCGGAGGCAGCCGTTGGAGGCTGTGGTTTTCGCGGGATAATGATTTCGCGAGATAGAGCGGGGCCCCAGACGGCGACACTGCGGACGTTTGAAATTTTAATGGGCCCACGAGTGCAACCAAATGAGAATTGCGCGCTCGTCGATGCGTACGGATGGATTTCATTTTTCGCGAATGATGAATTCCTATCGGAAACCAGAAGTCAGTCTGTCCCTGCTGAAAAATGTAGTTAGTTATCTAACTTCGATGTGAAGTTTGTCGTCATTACTTGAAAATCAAATAGTCGGAATCATTTCGTGCCGTGTTTTAATGCCTCATTTCGAGAGAGGACTAGTTTTCATCGCGTTTCCCTTCCCTTCGAATACGCGTTTATCTCTTCGTATTTCGCAATTACTACAAACGTATTTCTGCTGTTATAATGGAGAAGATGTGTTTTCACGCGAGTGCAAACAAGTTAAATCTCACTGGAAGGCCAAGAAGCAACTGCTCTGGCACTCCTACTCGAGGTTTACGCCACGCCCCCTCGCGAACCACGTGACTCAAATCAACCAATCGCTAATTTTCGTTGCATCAGCGTTGCACCTGAAGAGGCCCGATTTTCTGAGTTACCCCCGCTAAAATCACTTTCAGTGATAAAAAAAAAAGGAACGTGCTTCATCCAGTTAAAAGATACTCATATAATCTTGTCTTTCGGTAGATTAAAAATCTGTTCTTCGAAAATCAAGAATAATGAAAATAGCACAGAAGACTTCACTTTTTATTTCTTTCAATATCACGAAGAACTTAACGTCTTGAAAAGCGAATGACTGAATTTTGATGAATTTGTTTATCGCAAAGGATCACGAGTTCCAAAGTGAATTGTAGAAAATACTCACACCTCGTTCATCAAGTTCAAACGTTCGGGCTCTTTCGGTGCGAAATAAGTGGAAATCCGCGAAGGTTTCACGAAAGGTGACACGAAAGCAAGTTTGATTTCGGCGTGGAACGCTCGCGCGCGTGCGTCTTGAACGGTGGCCTGCCTCGTCGAATAAATTCACGCGGGCAAGGGTGTGCACACGCGTGCGCGCGCGCGCTAACGAGTTATGTCTATCGCGGCGATATAAACGATACTGCACGTGCAATAAAGTGCATCGATAAAAACGCGGACCGATTAATGTGCAAAATAGAAGCTGTCTCGATAACGATTAGTGGTTTAGTAGGTACTGGTCCGGCCAGCGCGGACAGAAAGTTTCGCTCGAGCTTGAAAAATTGAATGTTGCGTCGCGTGGACTGTGACACTGGCAGATCTATGAGAATTGGCGATTACATGCGTGTCAACTCGTTTAGCGCGCGGCCGCGAGTAATTTTGTTTGCGCGGTTGAATTGTATTTTTATTGAAATACTTTTCTTCTCTGCCACTGTGTGAGTTATTTCACATTGTTGAGATATTACGTGGGGATATGGTATTAATTTAATCGCGGACTGTTGATCTCTCGCGATTGCTGAATACTTGAGAAATTTATGCCAATACAACAGCGATTTATCTTTTCATATTCGTTTCTTTGTGATAGAGTTATAACGTGGTACGATATACAATTCTTTCAGTTTCGCTCTTGCTTCAAGAAACGGGAGAAATCATTTCGCGCCTTGCAAGAAATATCGTCGTATTTCTCGAAATTAAAAGAATTAAAAAGAAATTGAACATGCTATGTTTGATGTATGATGGATGTCGTTGTTACCATTAACTGAAGCTAGTTCGAAAGTCTCTTTTCTAATAAAACTGAAAAATGAAAAAAAGATATTTCTATTTAAATAGCGTTGGGCAGGTACATTGAAAATTCAATGAAAAATGAAAAGGAGATATTTCTATTTAAATAGCGTTGGGCAGGTACATTGAAAATTCACAAGTAAGTGGCACGAATGGCGCGTGAAATAGATAGAGAGGAGTAAGAAAATCAGCAATATTTCAGATATTTGAAAACACTGCGGATTGCACTTCGTGGGGACGTCGTTATGCATTTGGAATATTACACATTGGCAGAATCGCGCATGGGAAAAACATCGGTATGCAATAAAGAGAGAATACGCGAACGAACGTTTCGTAAACATTCCGGGAATTCTGAATGAGAAATGAGTTCCGCACAGCATCTGAAATGCCTCAAACTTTTGCTCGATTCGGTGAACCAGTTTCGCGGCGAGTTCGATCCCGCGAGATCGTCGCGATCGTCGCGAACACGATCCGCCGGCTGGAGCCGGGCATACCGCCGCGACCATATATCTCGCTATCCTTTCTCGCTCGGTCGCGAATTTAACGAGCACGGTGTCGGCCGCAAAAATGACTTTGTCATTCATGAGATGCAAATCGCGTTAAGTGCGGAAAAACAACGGCCAATTAGCTGTAAATCAAAATCCCGCGACTCGATGAGTGTCACTTAACGTCGCCGTTTGAGTAATTTACACCGGCCTGTGTTTATTATTGTCCTTTGATATTCAACTCGTCGTCTAATGATTTCCAGCGTGTTGAAAGAAATAGGTCATCTGTCTTGGTCAAATCAGTGAGTCTCTACACACACGAGGTCTGAGATATTTGCAGACGCGTGGAACACGAGATTTTGACGAAAATTGGCGATTATTTCTAAGAGACTTTTTTTCAACAATAAACTTTTCTCCCGAAACCATAAAATACCATAACTAAATCGTGACAATGTCAGTTAATTGTAAGTGCTTTGTAACCAAGTGACCGAATTCAAACTTCGTAATCCACTTACGAGCTTCATCTACTTTGAGAGCTCCGAACTTGAAACAATCTGTTAAGTACACTGGAACTTCACTTTCCGTGCACGTCATCCATCTGTCCACGCACTAACTTTTCGCGTGAATCAACGATTCAGTTATCTAAAACGAAATCACCAACAACATCGTAAGGAGCTTGTCTCTTCTTTCTTTCTTCCTTTCTTTTCCTTCGATTACACCAACGACAGTTATCCTCGTTAAATAATGACGGAGATCGACCGTGATTTCTCGACGGTGGATCGCGAGGCATAAACTCGATTAAATATATACGCGAATATTACGCGTAATTAGCACGACGGTATGTAAATTTCTGGGGCGATTAAGAGTGCATGATGCAAGCATGGAGAGTGGGAGGAGGTAATATACGATGGAAGAACAGTCCGTTCCGCGTAAATACGAAAGTGTTTCCAAGGAGGACCCGATACGCGTTTTAATGAACTCGAATTCTTTCAGGGCCGTTCGTTTCGTTGCCGTTACGCTGGCAACACATCGAGTCAACCGGTTCCAGCCCGGTGTTCTTATCAACCCGTTGCAACCAACAGACACTTATCTTAAACGTCGTTATCGTAGCTCCGCGCGCAGCGGTTCGTCAGCAATTTATTCGGTTTTCGGTAAAAAGGAGAAAGCAGAAGGATAGGAAAAAGGAGAAAAGAGAGAAAAAGAAAATAGCGGGCGAGTCACGCGAGCCGCCACCGCGGGTATCCGCTGTACGTCCGCTGATTATAATAACGATGTAAAAGCGATTCGAGCGTGAAATTAGCCGTATCGATGAACATCGATGACGAAAATGGCACCCGAGGCTCGAACGTTTCGTGGTTTAAGCTGCGATTAAAAGCGTCAACATTCCTTTTTCTTTGGATTACGCGCTGTAATTTTTTTTTACTAGTAACCTTTTCTGTAACTTTTCTTACTGGTAACTTTTTTTTGCGGACCGGAGAATGGATTGGTTTGCTGTTGTAATTGACATCGTATTTGATATAAATCGATTTCTAAGACGTTTGGAAGATGTTTCACGTTGAACGATTAACTATTTAATCAGGGGCAAAATTCTTACTACCATTTCGAAATTTAAATTCAAATTTGCGGAATAAGGGATTCGCGAATCTCGATCCTCGAACGTTTTAATTCGAAAATTGAAAATTTTGGATATTATGCCTCGGAGAATCTGCACATTGAACTGCCACAACAATTGAACCCCTTTTTTCGAAATGTAATTTCCAAATTCGGTGTCTGATTGTCACCGTAGCTGCAATCAACATTCTCCGACATGTTACATTGCAAACACATCAGACGCAATGTTAACTTCGTAAATTTGAAAGTTCAACTTAATTACGAACGATAGATTTTCAAAGCTGTTCGATACGAAACGAGATTAGTAGAAAGTTCTTCAACCCTCAATGACAAATTTATCGATTATCATACTCGGAAGCTATTTTCTTTATTTCCTCGTCACTCGTTTAAAAATCAATGGAAATAAATCACGCCACTCTCCATCGAATTTACCATCGAATTAACATGATCCGATCGTTCATCCCCCTTTCAAACCCGACTGGTTGTCGAACAAACGATCGCCATTAATTCGACTGGTCCCTCGATCGATTCCGTCCGGGCTGTTCGTCCGTCGTTTCGTACAGCGAAACCATATTTTCCGCGACTTAATAACCACGATCATCGTGCAACACTTACCGGGGGCCGCAGATACGGGAAGTCCGGTCCCGGTGGATTCGCGCGTTGAGCAAGATCTACGGCGTTTAGCAGCCGGTGCACCAGCTCCCGATAACCGTAAATATCGTCCTTAGTGGCGCGATAAGTTCAGATTTCGCATTAACGTCGGCGACGCGAGCCTGGTTCCCTGGGCAAAGAGAGAAATGCCTGCACGAGAATCTCCACTGCATAATGACCGCGTGTCTCCGTGTCTCCCCGAGAACGGGTGATTGGTGCATTAAACGGACTCGTACGAGTTGGTGTACAAGAATATTCTTTTTATGTATGTGGGGAAGTTTGATTCGACACATTTCTCGTCCTTTTCTTTTTTTTTAATGCATTGATTTCTACGATGATCGTCGATTTTTTTTTAAATATGTTTGAATAGTTTACGTCACGTCCAGCAGCGATTAATATGTAAAAATATATAAATTAATATATAAAAATATTAATGTAATATTAATTTAATATAATACGTATAGATAAATACACAGTGTTTTCTTTTACGTGAAAACTACAGCACAAGTATATATAAATATGTGATACTTGTATGAGTTGGTGTACCGTATACGAACGAGGTGTTTTCTTGTACAACAGGGGTATAATCAGCACAGTTTCGATTATTTTAACAAATATTAATTGCCACGACGGTCATCAGTGGCCGACACTTATATTTGCATATATCGCGACGATAATGTTCAATCGTGCGCCATTATGCGACACAAAATGTCGATGCAACGCGGAACAAGGATAGAGGAACATTATCTCTCGTATTAATTATTCAGCGACGGTATAAAATGCATAAACGTACGCAGTTTCTCCCTGCGTATGACCGATTACAACCTAAATTATACAACGCCGGTATCAAACTTGTGAAAAATGTTCACTTAATTACTACCTTCCAAGGATCAATTTAACACTCCATTAGTCTTCTCTGCTCGATAAAGCTAGTAATTAAACCAGCGTACAATCGTGGCTCGCGATCATCACGCACCTCCTAATCAGCATTACTCGCGACGATATCTCATGGCCGGATTGAAAAAAAAAAATCCCCGACAAAACGCTTCGCGCGAACGTAACTGCAGATTATTTCTAAATATGCGCGGATACAGTCAGTCGCGAAAGTTTGCGAGAGTAAATTGAGGATTCCAAACATTTTATCCCTTAATTTACAGGTTCTGAAGGAACACCTGACAGCGCCTTTTATTCGTTAAAAAACGACTCAAAGTCTACCAACACGCCGATTACCGTGGACGTATAAAATGTCCTCATTGTTATTACCATAATTCGGAATTTCTCGATCTTTCAAATAATTTAAGTAAATTTAAATAAATTCAAGCTAATTTAAGTAAAATTCATAGAATGCCAAAAGCATTTCTTTCTCTGTTTAGAATCCGATTGACGTACGTAGACTTTTGTGACTGACTGTACACACATACACACACACACACACACGATTAAATAGGTTTCGTCGGTTATATTCAGTCTAATATTAGCCACCGTGTTGCCTCAATTCCCTCTGATTTAAAGAGCAACTATCGCAAATCGATTCCGGTTATGGACCTTCCGATATTTACTCCCCCCCCCTTCCTCCCCCCCGGTGACAACGCGCGCGAAACGAAGCAACATTTCTCTCTCTCTCTCTCTCTCTCTCTCTCTCTCTTCTCTGAATCTCATTTACGCGCAACAATCGGCGGCACTCCACATTTCGTGGCCTTATCCCCGTTCAAATCCAAACGGACTCAATTTCCAAGCTCCTCCCCCGACGTGCTAAATAACGAAACGCTCCTTGCGCGAAATATTCCCCCGTATTTATGCCGGGAATATTTTAAAAGTCGGCCGAAGCGAAATCCACGCTCGGCGAAGAGAGAGAGAGAGAGAGAGAGAGAGAAGGAGCGCAGGCAGTCCGGCAACGCCGTATTTCGCGATTACACGCCATCGGGCTCCACGCTCGAGATAATTTCGATCGGCGTATCGGCTGATATATTAATGACTGGCCAACTCGCCGATTCTTTCTTCCATCCAGCCGCGTAATATCGCGGAACATTGTGGAAAACCAGTTCGCTAGTCGACGAGCAGCGTATTTGTTAAATGCAACGCGGAGCGACTCGTTTCGCGTACGCGTTGCTGCCTTTCCTTAAAATGCTAAACGACGTTTCTACCCGATCATCGTTATGATTATGTGGAATCTTGGAAAAGGAACCGGCAGGCGGGAGAGACACGATCGTTCGTAGTTTATAAATCGAGATCAAGCTGTAAGGATATTCGTCGGCTGGTGAGTTTGATTTCTCGCGGGAAATGTTGGAACGTCGATGAGGGCATTTGTTGGAATTTTTGTTGCATTGCCGCTGAGAGGGTGACAAAGTGTAGATTGCAAGATAATTTTGGTGAAATTATAATTGAATGTCTGTCGAGTGGCAGAGTTATAAATATTTGGTACAAAAGTATTCATTGTGGAATAACAATGGTTAGAATTCTCATGGAAATATCGTCCACGTTAAAAAAGAAAAATCGAGTTCTGAAGTACCCAATCTGTGTCAGTTTATTAAAAGTACGACATTTTTTTAGAAAATCAACCTGAGATGGAAAATGATCGACAATTCCGCCGTTTAATTAATATTAAGATATTCCCCTTTTGCAATCTACAGTTGACGGTCGTCGAATTTTAAAAATTTCTACGCGTACGTTTCAATTGCCACGTCACTCTTCTTATATAAATATAATTAACGCTATAATATTGTTTGAATTTCGTTTCTACGTTTCTATTTCAAAAGTGCAAATGTCGCTGCGCCCGTATCGATGTGCATATTCCGGAAAGGAGCGGTGCAACTTACCCGTGCGAGAGGTGGTTGCACAACGAGGCGGACTTTACGCTTTATTTACTATAACCCGGAGATACAGCCAAGGCATAAGGCTACCGACTCTCGTAAATAAAAGTTGAAGGCTGATCGCCGCGATCGAATCCTTTATTAATTCTCGGCTCGCGCAACGTGACGAATTTAACGGCATTCCGTGGCCAATCAGATTTACACATAATTCCTTTGTCAGTGAACGTGCAATGGCGGCGATAACGGTGCAGGCTGTTGCGCGTATGACACTCGCGCGCCGCGCGACATTATACCTCACGTCGCGTTCAGACTCTGCATTTGCATGCACAATCTTCGGTGTTACACGTGCGGTTTGGAAACTACGCTGTTTCGAACAACGAATAATCTCGGGTATAATCAGGCTGCGTACTTTCCTCTAATAATTTTCTACTACTTCCCGATCGTTCTGCTGCCGGTGCTCTCGTTATTAAAGACCGAAATGCGAAGAACGCGAAAGTACAATGCGTCAAATAAGATCGAGGATCGGTCAAGTATATCGAAACGATCAAAATTCTCTACCGATAGATGTATCAAGCGTTTAGAATATTTATTCAACTTTTGCGAAATTTTGCACGAATGACGAGAAAATTTTCGAGTACGACGAGACTATCGAGAAAACGATCGAAATTAGGTTTAACAATACAGCGAAAGTCTGACATTTTTCTGAATTTATTGGAACGATACACGACAGAAACTCACCGATACTCCCCGCTGATTAATATTTTTTTAAACAATTGAATTCGTTGATAGCCTCAGTTGATCAAACTAGAATTTCCTCTGAAATACAGCAGGATTCCATCGTACGGAAAGTTTCGCTGAAAAATATTCCTTTTGGGGAGCTGAATAAATAAAATTCCGAGTCCCTCCGTTGTGATTATACGCCTTTGCCTCGGCATTTGGCAGATTCGGTTTCGTTCGCGCCATTTTAACCGCGTGAGTTTTAAGTGATAAGCATTTACCAGAAGTAGTCATAAGTGGCCGTAGGTTTTTATTTGCCGGGATATATAGCCGATGATTATGGCGTTCGCGGTAATGATCGTGATCGAATATTTCCATAAAGGTGATTTTATTGAATATAAATTACATTCTGGTTAATGCAAGCGCGCATTATGCTGAAATATAGTGAGCCGTTCGTAGGTTTTCTGCCCCGTTGATCATTAGCTGCAAACGATTATGCGCGTTTATTGTGCCGTAAAAGAAATATAACAAGGTGAATCACCGCAAATTAACACGTTAAAGAAATTTTTATCCTTCGGCGTGGCAGAAGAAGCGCTCGAAGAGGAGCGTGTTCCTCTCTTTCTTGCGCCTCTCCCTCCCCTCCCTCTCCCCGCGTGAAGTGAAATAATTAGACGGTTGGGAGTAATTTTTGTCTTTTTTTTTTTCTTGAGCACTTTTTCGGATCTTTGGGTATTTTCTGTTTTCGACAGAGAGATTCAATGCCTCGAGATACTTGGATTACCTTGAAGCTATTTAGTTACTTAACATATCACTCGATAAGTCTCTGCTCTGACACATATATGGCAATACTGTTGACGGACCCATATGATTTCTGGATAGTAGCATCCTTCAAACGGTACATGTCAAAATTTCATGACATTCTGACAATTATTTTACAGGTTACAGTGGTTTTAGTGACTCCAAACAATGGATAAGAAGGAATTTCGCGTGTTGGTTAAACATTGTTTTTTGATGGGGAAAAATACTGTTGAAGCCAAACTCTGCACCAGGCAAATCAAAGATAAAAGAGTAGATTATAATGATTCACCTTGTACATGACGAAATTATCCACTTGAGAAAGTACGCAAAGGAAGATGATGGTCGGTCACCGTTTGTACGCTCTCCTTGTCCATTTCTCTCAGTTAATTAAATAGGCATGTACGAATAGTTGGAGTTAAAATCGCTGTCCCGTTGCTAGAGTCCAACGAAATAATTTCGTAGTCAATCGAAACACATCACGTACACGAAACGCAAGTTTTACACGTTGAACAAAAGTAAACTGATTTTTGCTGCCTTGCAGACGTTGATAAGTTTTTTTACTGAGCGAAACTCAACAAAAAAAAAAAAAAAAAAAAAAGAAAAAAAGAAAAAATTGCAGCTTCTCACAAAATTCTAATGACATTTTCATTTCCACAAAGCTTCAGCACTACGGACAGCAGTAGATTATAAACTCTAAATTTCATTTCAAATCAATCCTAATTTTCCAGAATAGAATTGTCAAACAAAGTAAATAATCCTCTTTTAATTTTCAAAGTTCGACGCAGCAGCACCGAGCACGATGGACGTGAGAGCGTGCTCCAAACGCGTCATTATACTCGAAAGCGAAAATATCGTCCGCGCCCTATCGTGCACCCGTTCGCGCAGCCATCGAGCGACTAATCCGCCGTAATAAGAACAAGGTTCGCAAGAAGCCGCGTAACCTCTCATTAAAGAAAGTAGCTGCCCTCGAAAATGATATCGGGGCATCTGTGCCGGCGCGCGGTAGCCGAGCGGTAGCCGAAATTAAAGCACGTCAAAAATCGTCCGTTGCGCGTCGCCGCGAAGTTTTAATGCCGGCGCGTCAAGCTGGCGCGCGAAAGCAGAAGCGCGCGTGAAACAAAAGAGTCCGTCGACTCGAGCGAGGGACCGTTTCTGGGGGACCATTAGCTGCCCGCTTAATTTCGGCCGTTGTTCGACGCGCGTATACGTACACGTACATACGTACGTACGTACGTACGTCGAGTGAACTTTTTATGCACGCAGAAAAAGAAAACTGGCCGGCCGTCGGTCGGCGTTTATCCCGCGCGCGGACATTGTAATTACAGGCAAACATGGCCTTTACCGTGCCGCGAATCGCGAGATTATTAAATGTCATTAAACACCGCGTCAACAGGCAGGCGCGCGCGTTCCATTACGCGGAGGACGAAACACCGGCGCGGCGGGGCTGTAATTACTCGCTCGGACGTCGTATTATCCTAATTGTCTAAACCTAATGGCGTATTAATATCGAGCTTCTCGATCTTCAGAGGCGGCCACCGCCGCGGATTATTATTTCCGTATCCGCGCGGCTGTTTCATCACACCGATCGTGGCTCTCCCTCTCTTATTAACCTCGTGCGCTCGGGCGGTGGCGGAAAAACGAGCGTGACGACGCGACGCGACGCGTCCACCCGAGACGGGGTTCGAAACGGCCCCCGAAAGGGCCACCAGAGCCACCAGGCTCGGCGGAGAACAGTTTTGGTAATTGAATTTTGAATTACGATGCTCCCCCCTCCCGTGCCAGTATTCAAATTTAATGTCTCGAATGCGGAGCGACGCGCGAGAAACCAGAGAAAAAAGAGGAGATCGTCGCCTCTCTGTATGTGTGTGTGTGTGTTTGCAACGTTTTAACCCGGTCGAACGAGCAAAGCGGCCGCTTCTCTCCCCGCGCCGCGGTTTTGATTTAAGAAACGGCCGATTTAAGAAACGTCGCACCACAGGTATTTGCGCGCGCAACCGGAGCCTGTAATTATCGTTGGTTTATACGCGCGCCGCGAGACCGAAATGAAACCGAGTCGTAACCGAGTCGTAAACTGCTGCGCGCGCCGATCGTTTCGCTGGACTTGGCGCTTTTTGCACGATCGTTGGAGATATTCGTCCGCCCGGCGTGCGGAATTTGAAGAATGCGAAGTCGCGGTGTCAAGCCCGGTGTTGGGTTGATTCGAGGCGTTAACTGAAAACAAATAAAATCTTCCTCGTTCTACGATTTTCACCGTCTGTGCCTGTTTTCAACGTACAGATGCGTCGTAAAATCATTTTTCTTTCATTAAACGAAAGCTGCGTGTTAACTTGTATTTTTTTTCTCTAATAAAGAAATGTTCTTTCACGTAAGATACACTTGCGAGGAAGTGAACGAAATTAGGGAGTTTATTGAAAGAATCGTTGTCCAAAGAATCTGCGATCCTCTTCGTTGTTTGCGATCGAAGAAAGAGATCGTGACGGTGAAACGAACGTGGAACGTACGATCGTATTATAATTGAGAGGAGAAAGGTGTTTTCGGACTTGGTTTAGAGTTCGTGGCTGTTATTTCAGTCCTGCAACGCGCGCTGTTTACGACGAAGGTAAAACCAGAAGAAGAAATAATCAATGCGATCGTGCTCTTTGTACGAAAACAATTGTTATTCCAGGTTCGTAGCGACTCGTTTCGCAACCGTTTCTTTTCTTTTTTCCTTTTTTTAACGACCGTGGTTCAAAGTTCGGAAGAAAATCTCTCGGGCACAAACAACAGTCAGGCCATTAGCTGAGAACACAGTTGCTTTAAACTATGTGCGAGGCTTCTGCCTATTTTCCAACGCGATGCGTTCTTTTTCAAACCTACGTAGACTTTCATGCATTTGTATAGCCAGTTGTCTCGCGCAGTTCGAAAATCAAGACTCCAGCAGGTTTCTTCGTAAAGTTGGTAATTTTATTCTCTCCTTGTTAGATTTCACGTTAGTTTCGTATTTACATATGGCAAACTCTGTCGAGTACCGCAGAGTATTTTACATTAACCGTGTAAAAATTAATTCTTGGACATTTATAAACATTTTATTGTCGTAGCATTTTAAATTGATACAATATTAGAATGTAAAGATATTATAGGAATATAAAAATTAAATTGCGAGATGAAAGCTAAATCCTTACTTCAGTTTCAGAACTTCATTTAATCCATAAGACAAGCATCGGTTTCATAAAAAGCTCAATTCTCACCTTTTTGTTACCGCGAACACCATCGGTCCTTCGCAGCCTAAACTCCTTATTCCAGCTTGCAGGCAAGAATATCGAATAACCCCGCGGCCCGCGATAAAAGAAAACAGCCAGCTCGGGTACCGTATTCTCCTTTAAAGGTAATTACGCAATTAACGGCTAGGCGAAACGGTTTCCCCGGTGGCACAGGGGAATGACTGTACAAAAATCCTAACGGCATCCGAACACCGTGGCCATTAACGAGCAGAGACCGATACTGTAATCCGGCAAAAAAGTGAAACTCATTAAAATTAGACTCGGCCGGTCGCCTGGCTAGATCGCGGTTAGACTCGAGCAACGCCAATTTCGGTTTATCGCGAAGGCGAGTGGCACGATCGAGGCGAACGTCGGGGCAGCCAGCAGCGAGACCTCGTTCCCGCCTCTATCTCGCGTCTAATCCGCGATGCGTCAGCGGACACGGAGTTTCCATTAGTAGCTCTCCAGTCGTAAGTACAATAGCAGAAACGGCAGGTTCGCGCGCCGATGCCCATAAATTAGCGATAAAAATGCGCGCGAGTTTCCAGCCGCGACGCGTCTGCCTCTGAAGAGCTATTCGCCAGCGTGCTGCCCGCGTTCAACAACGCGAGTATCCTGTCCCCTTTTGTTTCTTTCCGCTCGCGCTGTCGCTTTTCGAGTGTCGTTCGATCAGGCTTTGACCTCAATTCTTCCGAGTTCTGTCGTTCTCCGTACAGTTATTTTTAGTTGCTTCAGAGAGGTTCTTACAACATGTATGAAAATTAGTCGATCTTAGCCTGGATTTTATTTTTATTGATGAAAGTGAAATAAATCGTTAAGCATAGTTTACTTCAAATGTTACCGTGTGTGTAATATAATACGTTGAAGGTAATAATCATTCGTCAAATGGGATTTTGAATTTTTTTAAAAATGTTTCATTTTATCACTGAAAGTGATTTTAGTGGGGATAACTCAGAAAATCAGGCCTCTTCAGGTGCAACGCTGATGCAACGAAAATTAGCGATTGGTCGATTTGGGTCACGTGATTCGCGAGAGGGCGTGGGGTAGACTTCGAGTAGGAGTGACGTTATCTGGTACTGAGCGATCGCGCCTGTAATTTGTTTTCTATCGATTCAAATGTTTGCGTATCAATAAAATTTTATGGCAAAAATGTCGTCTTCATTTCCTAGTCGGAACACTTGTGAGACGAATCGTACTGGGGTACAAGTCGTGTAGTTTTTTCTTTACACTGTCGTCGGTTTTATAATTGTTAAAAAAGGAATATCTCTGGATGAGAATTTTAAATAATGTCGTATGAAACCTTCAAGCTCATATGACACCATCTTTCAATTCATATTTTCCGTCTTGCGATTTATAGATGCAGATTATAATCTTAAATTTATAATCAGTTTCATTTTTATACCATTATTACTAGCACCGTAAAAGCAATGCATAATAAAATTTTCTCTCATTCCAAAGCAGAATCTGCACGATTTTATGTCCGTTACAAAATTTGTCATCTGCTATTGCACTACGTTATTCCTTTCTATTACGTACGTTAAAAATATCTTTACTGTATATGATGATATTCGTTTTAAATTGCTCTATAAATCTCACGGTGTTCCTTGATAAAATGCCTTTATCAAGACGCACCGGTGCACGCGTCAGTAGAATAATCAGACGCTCGTAGACAGACAACCAAATCTCGACGAAACGCAGACGCGAGTATTAATGCGATAAGCTTAAACGAACGATCCGAATGCGAGAAAGCGTAAAAACATCATCGTTCGACTCTCCGTGATGTTTACAATCGGTAATTCACAAAAAAAGGGGGGGCATGGTGGCAAGTTATCGTCGGTTGGCGAAACAAAGCGGTAGAGGGTCCCGCAGGCTAGAATTATTATTCGCGTATCGCGGAAATCGTTTCATTATCCGCTCGCGAAGCGGTAATCGCGCATTGTGTGCTAAATGCGCGTAACGTGGCCAGAGAACCCCCTGCGGAGACTTGGCGAGAACCGATTCCGTTCTGGCTGGAGGTTGCTCGACAGAGCGGCGCCAACCGGTTGCCGCGGCAGCTGGCTTCCTTCCATCGATCCGAACGACGCGGCTTCGACTCCGAAAACCGCGATCGTGCGCGCGTCTTCTCGTGGACAAATCACCGAACCATCAGATTCATATAAAAATCTTTTTACGGAGACACAATTGTTTAATTTGAGAACAATTTAATGGTTGTAATTTAATACGTACAAGCATCTATTACATTTTGAAATTTCATCGATACTCGCACTGAAACGTTACTGTGAGTGATTGCTTTGGTAAAATTAAGTAGAAGTAACCTGAAAATGTGTACAGAAATTACGAAATATATTTTATATATAATTTAATATATATATATTATACACAAGAAATAGACATTTTTTTTATGTATAATGAGTGTTGAGTATGACTGCTCTGCATATTAACATTATTAATATATGTAATTAATATTTAAATATTATATGTATATTTGCTATATCTTGTAATTTCCATACCTATTTTCAGGTATAAAATTTTCTGAATCAACACGTGCGATATACTCATAAAGATAAAAATTTCGTAATCTCAAAGGCTCAGTTTCTGCGTCTACGCACCGATGACTGTATTTCGAAACAAGAAGACTTCTCGAGAGGTCTGGAACGGCTACGCAACACAGTCTCTGCTTCGTTCCTTTTTTCTTTCTTCTCCTTTTGTTTCTTTCTTCCGGTTTGTTCGCTGTCGCTCGTGGCTGATGTGTATTAGGATTGATTTATGCCGGTACATCTAGTGGGCGGTCATCGACAAAATGCTGTGGGACGTATTGTCGATGCTGTGTATGACTGGTATGATTTGTGTCGAGAGCGTAGTGGGTGAGATTGATCTCGAGCTCGGTCTTGAATCGCTGAATACGCGGCGTATAATAATCAGCGGTGTACGGCAGTGGTGTCTTGCGTTGTAATGCAAGTGTAGGAAGAGAGTTCCACTCAGTCTTGCGTTCTGTGTGATTCTTCTGACGTTAACTGAGTACAAAAACATGAATTCGTTTTTTATTACACGCAAACAGTGAAATTCTAAGAAATTGGAAGGTTCTATCGGAAACTAGTACATTTGAAGATGCAAAAGCACACATGGAACACGTGAAGTACATACGTACGTACATAAAGTAAAATATCCACGGCAGAGTGTTTCTTACAATTTTTAAATTTTCTTTCTTCAACTTGCACAAAAGTCCGCAATTACAAGGTTGCTTGATAAGTAACAAAATATTTTGAAAAGTTCTAATTTCACGAAGATAATTTTCGTGTCTTCATAAATAACACTTTTCAATTCAAATTCAATCGTCGATCGAAACAACTCGACAGTGTCGATCGATGTCAACCAAAAATATCGAATTCGAGCTGGTACGCGAGGTAGAGATTCATCAAATGTAAAATCAGCTGATTGCATCATGCCGCCTTCGCCGCATGATGCAGCAGGAGGAAAAAATTCTTCGAAAACTAGTCATAGCGCGCGTGCAACGAAGAAACGATCGCGGAGGATATCGATGATGCAACGACACTTGTCCAAGGTATCCTAGCCGAGGACGTCATTTGCCGTGAAATCGAAAATACCTGACTCGTCGTCAAATTCAAAGTATATACGTCACCGGGTAGGAAGTGGTCCGGTTGCGCGTGGTAAAACGTATTACATTTATTTCGATAAAATCGCGAAATCATCGGCAAGAAACCGACCACCGGATGTTGATAACCTTGATCTGTGAAATCGAGCTGTTCGAAAAACTTTCTTGCAACCTCGCGTGATTGTTACGAAGACAGAGTTTGCAAGCTAGAAATAAGCTGAAATATCAATCTATTCTTAACTGCAATACATTTTTGCGGGCTGAACTTGGTCTTTGTTGGATTTTTCCATTTTCCTCTTCTTTAATTTAGGTATTTACAGCCCTGTCAAAATTATCGGTGGAATTTTGCATTTTTTGAAAAAGATTATAGGGTTTGATATTTAATAAGGATTTTTTTCTTAAGACGAAAAGTTAATATTAAAGTACAAGCATCACCAGATGAGATAGCCCGCGGTAATTTTTGTGTTGCACGTATCGCCGAATGTACCGAAAAAGCGTCGTTTTTGTAGAAAAGTGGATTCGAATGATCTCTATAAAAATGTTTATTTATTTCACTACTTTCTATAATTAGTATGAAACGAGAATTTGAAAAATTCCTTTATTACTTTTTTGTACGCAAAGTGATCAGCATTTAACTTGTTTACGTTCAAAAATGCACAATTGATCGTCGTGACAATAAATTAAGTAAGGGCTGTCAATTTGTGCACATTAAATCCAGAAAATTTATAGCCAGGTATTAAACGTAATTTGCCGCGTTTAGTCGGTAATTTTTCTTGCATGCTCATTCCTGGAATAAATGTCAGAATTATTGTGTGGGAATATTGTTGACACCTTGCATATTTTGCACATATCGCACAAAGAGTACGTAAAATAGAAATAGTAGTGAAGCTCAATCGACAAAGATTTCGATACTATTATTACTTATTGTTAGATTCGCTCTTAATTACTATTGCTGCGTCTGCGCGCAAAGCACTGAATGTACTAGTTAACGTTCGCGGTTGATAGAAAAGCAACACATTTCTACATTCTTTGCGTCTCTTTTACGTGAGGCTTGAAAATAGTTTGATTCTTTTACCACTCAATCTACCAGTTCACGATCAACATTAAATAAGTCGTATTAAATAAATTATATTCCTCTTGGTTCTTTTATGTAAAATTTAATTCAGTCCATCAATTTTTATAAGTAAGCCATGTACATACGCTTTAGATTACGTAAAACGTAACTCGCACAATTTTGAGTGATTAAAAAAGTTAATTTAAAAAACAAAATCTATTCTCTACGTCATGTGAATTGTAACGTGGAGATGTTAATTGTCCCAAGAAATAAAAGTTTTCTCCAAAAATAAAAATCTTCTAAAAGTGATACCTTTTTACAACGAAATATTTCCAAACGCTAAGAAATCCCAGCGGTCGGCGGAGAGGATTTTTAAATAAGTTAATAGCGTGCTATTCACGACGAAACGAATGGATTAGTTTCCACATTACAACGTACAATACCCGTCATACAGCCTTTTTCACTTCAAAATCGTTCAATTCCATGCCTTTCGTTCAAGCAGTAACGTCTCGTCCGTCCTTGTTTCATGGCTATAAAGCTTAGGTAACCGTGCGGCACGCATGATTTTCTAGCTAATTCACGACAACGAATAGGAGAAGCATGAAAGCAACTCGCGTACGCAGCTTGTTCGTCTCAGGTTGCTCAAGGATCATCCCCCTGGCCATCCACGATCGTCTGCTCGACAATCACACTCGCGTCAAACGAATAACATTCGCGTCTCGATTCCAGGTAACAGACGTCGAACAATTCCCCAAAGTAGTTTCACCGATGAGTAAAGTTCCTTCACTCGCGACTTTGCCATCGAAGAATCTCAAACATCCAACGTAATTTTCTCTCTGATTTTTTCCCTTTCTACCTGATCTCTTCGTGTTTCAATTTTCTCATGGAATTCACACATTTATCACGCGACTTTCTCAAACCTCATCTCGTGTAATTCACATATTTCTCGTATAATTGACATGTGAAATGATGAAAGTCTCAATGCCAACATTGTAGATTTAGGTTGAAGCTTCCACGCTGATACTGTCCTAGAGCGAACGTCGAAAGGAGACGAAGAGAAACTGTGAAAGAAAGAGAGAAAACGAGAGGCAAGAAAGGACGAGAGGGAAGGAGCGCGATAGCAGGCAGCGACGGTGTAGCTACGTGGCCGTAAATCGTTCGGTCCGTTGAATTAATCGATTGGTAAATAGCAGTTTGATTGCACGACACGTTTGTTAATGAATTCGCATAATCCCCGGCCCCGGCGGCCGCCAGCTTTCTCAGCTTTCGTCCTGGATCTCTTTTTCCGTCGGGAGGTGACGTACGAGCGACGACGGCGGCGACGATTCTTTTTCTTTGCCCTTTTCGTATCGAGCGTCTAAACGATATCCGGTGACCCCGCGTGTCCGTTTCTTGCCGCGCGCCACCGCCGATCGGACGTTCTTCAAGATTTATGGAACGACCGCGAGCACGAGTGACGTTGGATGTTTTGCCGAACGAACAGCGAAAATGTCTCGCGAGAGAGGGAGACCATTCCTCTCGGGGGACTTGCGCGACAACTTTTGACAGGAAGTTGGACTTCTCGCGTGGAATATAACATAAGCGACGGAATGCGATTTCGATCGGTTTCGTTTCGTATGGAGAAATCGCACAACGTGACGTACATATATTCGGCTTCTGCCAATTTTTATTGCAACGTCGAATACTTGAGAAAATTGAATGCCAGAACTACCTGACTATTAGGGAGCTTGGATGCAGAAGCTCTTATTTTTGCGAGAAATCACGCGAACACTGTTTTAGATCTGCGAAATGTCTAACAAAAATTATAAATTTTTACTAGTTTGATACTTCTAGTGTTAATGGTAGGAAGAGAGAATGTACAATATGTAGCGGCTCTACGATTCCTCGACTACGAGTTTCGAACACTCGACTAGCACAAGCCGCAAGTGGCTGTGCGCCTAGCGTCGAGGTCCTACCGATCTTCGATGTTAAGCAAGCAGCGTGCGGAACCCCGCTAGGGGAGGGTGTCGGCCCAGCCTAGCGGGGGTTGTTATGACAACTGGGTGAGTCTAGGCAGTGACTCCGAGACGAAAACACGCATTGCCTTTCCTCTCACACCACTCCTCTCTTCTTCCCAGCTGCATCCAGGGTCAGTAAAAGGGGTTGGAGAGATGATCATTCTCACAAATCAGCTGATGCAAGTTTTTAACATCAAAACGTAATGTAGGCAGTATATTACATTCCAAGAAATACTAATTGAAGAACATATTATTAAAGACATATTGAATCGTGTTACATCACAAAATTTATATAATCAAATTCAAACGTACAATTCAAATAAACGCAGAATGTATGAGCAAAGTTACACAGTGAAGGGGATGAAGATGATCGCTTCTTCAGTGTACTTGCCTCTTTGTAGACAAACTTGAAATCCTCATTATCCGAACAATATACCAAAAACAATCGCTAATTGAAGAGCACCCTATTCACGAGTTCCCGCGAAGGTTTCCCGCGGGGCGAACCCTTTCTTCCGACGGTCGGTCATTGAACCTTGGAAACACGCGGGCCAGGTCTCGAAATCTGAAACAATCGAGGAGCCGGCCCGCGGAGGAAAGGATTCCATTTCCAATCGTTGCCGCGGAATTGCGTAACCTTGACGAATCGTCCGGAGGGAGTGTGTTGAAGCCGGCGTAAAACGAAGGGACACAAAGAGCTCCCTTTCACGTTTTTCGCGTTGGCGACTCGCGCTAATTGGCTTCCACGGAACGCGTAATGAAACGTAAATATTTTCCGTCCGTCTGCCCCTGTCTGTGTTCCTGTCCCCCAACTTTCTCTCTCTCTCTCTCTCTCTCTCTTTCACTCTCTCTTTGTCTCTTTTTCTGCCCCAAACGCGGTTTATCCGCAGACAGCGAGAGGAGAGAAGAGTATCGACGAAGAGGATGAGCGATATTTCGAAAAGTGATAAAACGATCGGCGGTGACCTTTTAGCTAGATTCCAGAAAGAGAGGCGCCCACAGGTATTAATGGGAAACTGATTAATAAAGGACCAGGCGGCGACCTTTCGAAAACAATCGATCACCGCCGCGCGCGCGCGATCTCGGTCCCGGCTGTGAACGAGGAACGAACCTTCCGAGTGAAAGTACCCCGTAGCATTGGTAGCATTCCGTCTTGTTCCCTCGCCGATATAGAAGCTGCTAAAGTGGGTCAGAGCTCTGCAGGCTCTTGCACCACCTTCCTTCTGGCGTATCAGTTTCCGTTTCGTGCTTGCGGGATCCCGCGATAGGGAGAAATACATCGAATGGCGCAATAGAGCGAGTGTTTTTGGAGAAAATGGTGTTTTCGGTATTTTTCGTCTTGAATACGAATTTTGGAAATTTGCGCCATCTTCTGTGACTGCGTTGCGACGACTTACCGAAAGAAGTACGAGTAAACATTGTGCAATAGATAAAAGAGCTGTTTGATAGCTTTTTGAAAAAACTGAGAGCTGATTTCACTGACAACTTTTAATGTTACTCCTTTAACAGATACTTTGTTCACAAAAAAAAAAAAAGTGAAAAATTACAATTCTGTGGTCGAGATAATGGAAATTAAAAGTAACGTTGAAAGTTAACATCTCACAATCAAGATAAATGTGACTGGCAAATGAAATGAATGTTTTACTAACATTCCTATAATTTTCATTCGACGTTTCATGTACAAAGCAAACATCACTTTCTTCACTCATTACATTTCCTTTGAAAGTAAAAATTGCAAATTCGTACTCAAGACGGATGTAACATTTTAACGAAAATTAAAAGTAACGTCGAAAACCAAAATCTTATCACGATGATCAAGATGAACGATCGACGACCAACGAACAAAATACGCGAATCTAATCTAATTAAGAGAAACGTAATTAATTCTATTTAACTAACATTCCTATAATTTTTATTCAAAGTCACTTTCTTCACTCGTGCGTTACACGTCTAAAATGAAAATTTTTTATTCAAGTTAAATCTAAATTTAAATTTTTTATTCAAGTTAAGCCTCGAGTTAACTCTCGAGCAACGTCATTCGAAGAGAAACCACGTTAATCTTGAGTTAATCGCGCGAGTCGCAATTAAATTTGATCAACGGCGTAATTAACATTCGTGCCTCTAGCCGAATCTCTTCGTCGTGAAGAAACTTCCTGGTGTCTCGAGAGCGTTTGTTACCGTTCGTCGTTCAGGTTACCGGAAGTTAGGCTGTCACCAACAATACGCGATGTCGGATGACGCGAGGTCGCGGATGATCGATGGTTTGGCTAATCGACGAGACGATCATCGATCATCTCGCGTCTCTTTCTCGTCGCTTCCTTCCTGCAAAATCCACCGTCCACTTCTACTTCTACTTCTTCTTCTTCTTCTTCTTCCTCTTTTTTTCTTCGCGAACGATGTCGCTCGACTGGTATTCGGTGGCAGGTAGTACATCGACTGCTATTCTCGAACGGTCTCAGATGTTTGTAATGATAATAAAGGAAAGTTTCGTCGAGGAAAGCTCAGCAATATTTCGACGGGAATTTTTGACGAGATCAAAATGGCACGTCTCCAGGGACTTCTCGTTAACAGACTGCGAATATTTATGCAATAAACGTATTTTCTATCGCGTGGGATGTGTTTAATGAAAGTTGGGTGGAAAATTGTTTCGGTTTACCATATCTTGGATATTTCGTATATTTTTCGTTCGAAGATCAGAGATTATTATTATAGTGGCTGTTTTACGATATTCAATTTGTTACTTATTTAATTTATAGTGGCTGTTTTCCAATATTTAATTTATCATTCGTATTATTAATACTCACCGACGAAGAAAACTATTTGGCCATTGCTCAAAAATTTCAAAAACGTCTCCAAGGAGAATAATAACTAACGAGATCTACAATAGCGGATATTATCTCCTAAAAAAGAGGGAACTGACAAAAGAATTCTGCAAAACGATACATCATACATGGAAATGAAATGTCAGAAATTTTTGTTTAAAAAATATATCCATCTTTCGAGTATTTTTGCCTCGTTCTTATCGATATACCAAACGTGTCTTTTAATTCGTGTCGAGATGAAATCATCCTTGCCGAAGGAGATTACTTGTCAATGCAACGAAAAATCATATATATAAAAATCGCCAACTCTTCGCGCATCATCCTTTTCAGGCATTAATGCCAGTCACTGTGCAAACGTTCGAAACGAAACATACATACTTGTTGTTTACTTATTAATAGCTGCACAGCCGACAGTCAAGTATCATTCAGTCAATTCCCGATTCTAAATGCCTCGAATCGACATCTTCTCACTTAGTTACGAAATATGATTGTCAATCTATCGGCGGGAAAGAAGTGCAACGCAAATTTGCATTGGCCAGGCCAACATCGATTTCCTTTTTCGCGCATTTCGCGCCGTGAGAGGATCCTGCTCGC